>JBBIGA010000146.1:22412448-22472827 GCA_037576975.1 Alestes dentex
TGCCGCTGTAGCACGCCATTATGGCGTCAATGAGAGCACCGTACGGGGTTGGATGGGGTAGGGGGGATGAGAGGGGCCTGTGTAGGAGCATGTATGTT
This sequence comes from Alestes dentex, assembly GCA_037576975.1. NCBI lineage: Eukaryota > Metazoa > Chordata > Actinopteri > Characiformes > Alestidae > Alestes > Alestes dentex. The sequence continues at coordinate 22,412,547 of JBBIGA010000146.1, forward strand.
TTTGTACTGTCGTGAGAACACAAAGAAAATGCTTTTGGGATGGTTAAATATGCTGTACTCAGAGCAGGGGTGGATTGTGACTAAAAAACAGCCTGGACTTTCTTCACCAGATGCACAGAGGTCTGCCTCTCAGCTGAGAAAGACAGGCCTACAGCTGCTGTGCATTGGACAGCCTCCTTTTCCAGAACGCACAGACTGCCAGTCCGCCCCTGACTCACCGTGAGTGTTTCTCTTGCTTTTTGTTTTGTTCTTCTTATAGCCCAGTAGTTTTATTACTGTAAATTAAATTAAAAGAGGCTGTTGAGCTCAGTCGGCGTCCAATGTCTGCTTTAACAGGCGGGTCTCTACAATACAGTACTCCTCCTGAAGAACCCTGAATAAGACGTGCAGCTGATGAACAGTAAATTATCGATGTAAAAATTATTGGTGATTACCTCTACATTTTACTGTATTTTTATTACTAAAAATTACTCAAATTTATTACTGTATTTACCTATTTATACCAAAGAAAACGACAGTGCATACCAAAGAAAATGTCCATGCATGAATTACAGTACAGTCTGTATGGGCTTACCTTTATATTTCCGTTAAGAGTAATGTATTAAACTGAGTTTAAAATGAAATTAAAGTGTTTTGGGAGCATATTTGGGGCATATTTAGGGTTTTAAAAATAGGCATTTTTAGGCATATTTTTTACCAAAACACAACAACGCGGTTTTCCACTATACGTGGGGGCTCTTGGAACGTAACCCCCAGGAATATATATATATATATGATTATTATCCATTGGACTTACAGTGTACAGTAAACCCTCGCAGAACTAATAATTGTTCACAGAACAGAACTAATAATTGTACACGGAAACCCCCACAAATTTGCGGAAACTACAGATATCCTCCGCAATTTTTAGCTTTTTTTGTGGTAATATATAATTTGTCATGCCTTTTAGTGCTGAATATAATTTACTAATTTTGTAACATAAATATTAATGGAAATTCAGCTACATTTCTGTATACATTTTTTGGTTCTGTTGAGAGAACACAAAGAAAGCATGTCTTGGGATGGAGAAATATCCCTGTACTCAGAGGCGGGAGTTTTGAAAGCAGCCAATCTGAGAGCGTTATTCAGTGTACACTGTACAACACAGATACGGGTTTGCCTTTACATTTTCTTAAGGGTAATGTATTAAGCTGTTTTGGGAGCATATTTGGGGGTATATTTAGGGTTTACACTATAAAAATAGGCATTTCTTTTACCACATCACAAATTCATGATTTTTCACAATTTGTACTCTTGGAATGTAACCCCTGAGAATTTCGGGGGTTTACTGTATATTGTTACATAACACTTCAAAACCAGTGTACCTATGTTTTAAGTAATTCTATTTTTTCTTGGGGAAATAGCAGAATATTTTTTTTTATTCGCAAGCGAGCCTGAACCTCTGGCCTGTAGTGCATGTATATACGAATGAACCCTTGTGAGCACTAATCTACAAATAAGAAGCTGAAACCTTGGAAAGAGAACATAATATGGGACATCCTCATTGTAGCATTTATAAATTGTCCTGGTGTTCAAAGACCCGTGGCTTCCATGAGGCCCTTCTTCTTGGGGGCTGGAAATGTGGCTGGCAATTAAAGAGAGTTAATTTAAAAGCCTCTTCTTAATTAAAGGAGGTTATATGGGTGCTAGAATGAAATTCCTGAAATGAGGCCTGATATTCCCCTGTTCATCTGCTCCTTCTTCAGGCACCTCAGATCATCAGATCTCTTCAGATCTTCACATTTTGCACAAATATCACTTCAACAACCAGTGAACTGCAAATACAACCAATATACTGACAGAGCACATGTACACAGTATGACCAAATGGTAACAACCAACATTTCTCATGAAATCAAGGGTATTAATAAGGGGGTTTGTCTTCCCTTTGTCTCTACTCATTTGAGAAGGCTTTACACTAGATCTTTGAACATTGCTTTTAGGATTTGATTGCATTCAACATGAGTGCTTTAGTGAGGCAAGGTGCTAATGCTGGATTAGTAGACTTGGATCACAAACCTCACTCCAGCTCATTCCAAACGTACTGGGTGGAGCTCCATCACTCCTGAGAATACAGTTTCACTACTCTGCAGCCCAGTGCTGGGGATTTTTTATATCTCTCTAAAAGATATGTGCCATTTAGCTTAGTGATCTCCAGCTCATGTGTGGCTACTCATGTACACCAACCTGTTCTGCTAATTGTGCAATTAAATACCTGTATGTGTCAACAATAAGCATACTTAAAGTAGCTGAATTCACTAATTGGAAGGTGTATCCAGAGAATTCTGGACACTAAATTATATCTAGGGTTACAAAACATGTGTATTAATCATTATCATGATATTAGCAATATTGCATCTAGACATAGTATTCATAGAACAGTCAGTAAATTAACATTCCACTGATACAGACTGACCATCATTAATAGTCTTGTTTCTTACTTCATAAGACTTATGAATAAACATACATCATTATGCTGCATTGTTATTTTAGAACAGTATTGTAGTTTTGTATTAGATTTGCTCAATATGGAGTGGAGTGTCATATCACAATAAAATTGCTATATAATGTTTAGACCACTTGGTTGGGCCTCATCCAAATGACCCACAGGAAAATTAATAGCCATTTACATTGTTTAAGAAATTTTATATGATATGAGCAGTTGTGGACTATTAGTCAGGTCTTTGAAATATCGTAACATTGTCAAAAACTGAGGAAAAATACAGGTAATAATGCTAATTTCTCCACTATGAGATTCTAGTTGTATGTTAGCATTAAGCTAACAGCATTGAAAATTAACATTTGATCTCTCTCTAGATTAAACAGCAACATCTGAAGCTTGTGAAAGTCATATTATGATTATGATTACTATTATTATTATTATTATTATTATTATTATTATTATTATTATTATTCCTTTTAACAGACATTCCAGAGTTCTGGTTGCCTTTTGTACCTATTGTTCTATTCAGTTTGTGTAAATGATTCTTAATTGTATACATTCTGTCATTTTTATTGTAAATTTGTATGGCTTCGTTGCTGTCACTACTGCAGCCCAACAATGGCTAGTACTATTACCACTACTCCTTCCTGGTGCACCAACTCCTTCCTCTAGCTTCTTCTCATTCTTGAAATTCAGCCATACCACATGGCCAAAAGTGTATTTGGAGAAAGACAAAGACATTCATATGTTCTCATCAGGCTGTTTACATTACGCTAACGCTGCTCACTTCCTGCTTCTTCCTCTTCTTCATCAACATCTTCATCAACTTCTTCTTCCTCTCCCTCTCACCGGGTGAGGGAGGAGAGGGGGCAAAGATTGCAACGTTAAGTAAATAATTTGTATGATAATTCATTACAGTGCTGTCTTTTTCAACTTTAATTGGTCTAAATGAAGAGACATTTCACACCATTTAGATAAAAAGCAGGGGGAATAAAAAAGTTGAAAAAAGGCAGGCATAAAGAAAAGGGAAGGGGCCTGGCTATCGGACTTCAGAGGTTTGCTCTAAATGAAAATGTAATTGCAGGCGGAATGGTACAAGAGGAGTCGACCCGGCGCAGTAGATCCGGGGGTATCTTCAGAACGGCCCTGCGCGAAAGCTAATGACTGTGCAATTTGGAACATTTACTCACCCCAAAGACTCTCATTAAGTCAATCACAGGCTTAGCCGAAGCCCACTCTCAGCGGCAGAGCGAGCCCTGCCCGCTTATTCCAGCATCAATCAAGAGTCTCTCTCTCTCTCTTTTTCTCCCTCGCTCCACCACTGCAATAGATAAAAAAGAGGGGAGAGTGGAGGGGGGGCTTAAAAAAGGGACCCAAGTAATTTATTCGGGATCTTTGAGGGGATAATGGCCAATTATTTGTTTATAACACTGGTTAAATTTTCATTAGGCAGATTAATGGAATATCATGTACTGTCAACAGTGGACCGAGGGGTGGTGTGTCAGAGATAAATTTCGCCGGCAGATGATGTCGCTCTGTTGGTAAATTGGTTTCCCCCCTCCCCTCCTGTCCACTCTCCTTTCCATATGGAAATGTAAAAAGGTGGACTAGGAGGGCTGCATAGGGAATAATGGCTATTTATAGAGTGGCATTAAGTGCTTTGGTCAGACTTCCCCTCTTTAGTAGATTTCAGAGCTAAAAGTTTTTTATTGTTTCATGGGTTTTAGCAATTTTCCACAAGTACTATGATGATTAAAAAATAACAGGTCATGCAAATAAGGCCTGGGGACCTTTAGACAATGCCCACCATTCTTTTATATTAAAGTATGTCTTTTTTTTTGCTATTTTTTAACATCTTTTCATCCAGGTGTTTATCTTCATGGCTCATTTCATATTATGTCATGAATTACTGCAATATTTATCAGTAAAGTAGAGAACTGACTGCTATAATCCACCTATTGGGGACATAAACTGCATTTTTTTATTATCATTTTTCAATTTAAACTCCACATGGTAGGTGGTTAAAGTGCATTAGGAGCACTGCTAGCCTGTAGCCAAGCAGGTTGTCGGCTCTGTTTAAATGATTCATTTCAGCAGTTTAAACTTTCAGATGGGCTCATAAATAGATTCATGGATTCATAAATAGAGCTTTTTGAGTGGTGACACGAGGGGACAGCATAATCTGACATTATGCAGGCGCCTCCATTTCTGGGCAAATGACAGTCCTCAGTGAAGTGGCTACTACAAGGAGAGCGGGTGGGCCACATTCTGACCCCACCAACCGATAAGACGATAAATAACGGTTTTGAACCTGGAGTCATAGGTCCGTAAACATCTAGTTGAAACATATCTGAGAATTCCCATTTTCAGCACATTGCACAGACAGTGCTTGCCGGAGGCATATCTTTACACTCGCACCATTTGAGAGGGAGTTTCACACATCAAAGAAAAGTTTTCAAGTCTTAGGGCCAATGAATATTTAAGATAGATAGACTGTCTCCATACTTTATGGAGAGTGCACAAATAGGAAAAAAACACAAGGACACTGTTTGACCAGATGCGTTAAAAACGCGTAATATTATTGTATCTGCAGAGTAGTGAAGCTAAATCCCTGTCACATGTAGAACAAAGAAAAATGCTTATTTCAAATTGTGTGTTTTTAATGAGATGAAGCAGAATAAGTAGACTACAAACAAAAGAAATTGTGAGAGATCTTGGGCTTACATTTTCCATTCTGGTTTTTCACTGGCTGTCTACCACCTTTAACAGATTTACCCTGAGGTCCCTGTTGTTTTACGTTTTTAATCATTCTTCTTCCCTATTTTGATTGACTTAAACTACTTTTATTCTGGCCTACTGGTGTCAGTTAGAGATTGTACATAGGCTTATTTTATTTATCAGTGAACTGGTGACTGTTGTCATTATTTGTATGAGTAAATTTAGCATTATTTGGTCTTCTTTCAGTGGATGGGTCATGTTCAGACAGAATTCTGACAAGGGCAGAATTTTGTTTTACTAGTCAGTTTGGATCATAATTTTGTCAGGCTATTCTCAAGATCAGACCTTATTTTGTTGGGATACAGTCAGGTTCAGGCAGACTTTTCTCAGGCTACAGCTGGGATCAGGCAGTATTTTGCTGAGCTACAGATGGAAATTTTTGAGCTACAGGCAGGCTGGGACACAATGTTTTTGGACTAAGCTCAGGTTTTACATAATTATGTCTGGTTATAGTCAGGTTCAAACAGAATGTTGTTGGACTACAGACAGAAGCCAGAGTTTAGAGTTTGTTGATAAACTGGTGACAGCCGCCATCAATATGAGCTAATTTAGCGAATATTAACATTAGGGCAATGCTACAGTCAAGTTCAGACAGACTTTTTTTGTTGGGCTCCAGTTGTGTTTGGACTGCATTTTGTTTGACAGCATTTAGGTTTGGAAAGAATATTTTCGGGTTGCAACTGAATTTTTATAGCACATTGTATTGTAGCAGTGGACAGAATTCTGTTGGGTTGTAAATGGGTTTGGACAGTATTTTGTTGGGTTGCAGTTGGGTTTGAACAGCCTTTTTTGGGTAGCAATGTGGTTTGGACATTTTGTTGAGTTGCAGCTGGGCTTGGACAGCATTTTGTTAGGTTGCAGCTGAGTTTGAAGAGAATTTTAAGCTGTCAAAAACAGAATTTTCTTTAATTGTTATTAGGTTATACAGCTTGTTTAGGTTGTTACTGTGTTGGGACAAAATGTTTTGAATCAATAATCAGGTTTGAACTTTTAAGTCATGCTCAGACATAAATTTGAGGCTACAGTCAGGTTTGGTCAGAAATTTGTCAACCTGTCATTGGGTTCACATTGACTTTTGACTTTTGCTATGTGTAGTTTAAAACAGAATTATGTTGGGCTAGAGTCAGAGAGAACTTTGTCAGGCTGCAGTCAAGCTGGGATTCTAAAAATGGTGCTTTATTTCAGGTCTGGTTGGACTAGAATATTCTTAAATCAAGTTTAGGTCACAATATCAAGCTTGGTCAAAGATTTAGTCAGAGTTGGAAATTGAAGAACAATTGTAGCCCTACTTCAGTCAGCCCTCATCCTTATCATTGTTTACCTCGATATTCCCTTCACATGGACATCCCTCCATATCTAAAGATTCATCCATCGCTCCCCCTGGCTTTCTCTTCCACCCCAGAAAAGCAGTAAACACCACAGAATTAAATCAACACTGCACTTGTACTCTCTACTTTTAGATAGTTGATAAAACCATACCATGTTTGCTCTTTCAGTGTGTAGTAGAGGTGCATTTATTAAGCATTTAGATACTGATGATGAATAATGTAGACCTGAAATTTTACCATTATCGGAAGGTTCCGTATCACAGAAAACCAAAATTTCCTCCCTTTCCTAATTTCAAATAAGGGTTTGATGGGGAAGGTAAATACTGTTGAAGTTTTTAAACATGTCAAATGTCCATATGTTCCATACATGTAAATAATGGTGCAACCCTTTGTGATATCATAAAAACCAACACATTTATATTTAATACATTTTCAAGTACATAGGATAAACAATTACTAAATGATTGTTTCTTACAGCTGTAAAAGAATAGTCATGCAATTAAACGTATACCATCATAGGGGAGTGAAAGTTCTTTGGACGGTGTGAAAAAAAAGGTTGGGCCTGTTCTGCCCAATCAGAATGATCGTTGTTGAGAGACAAGGGTTATCGCGGGGCGAGCTATCTGTGGCCCAGGGCCGGGGGCTGCCAGCGGGACACAAGGCCCGTTTAATTAGGCCTGCTGCTCCTCTCCGGTGCGAAAGGCTCTCAGGACGCTTTGATTCCCCATCGCTCGCCCAGCAGGAAGTGCCTGGTGATAATTGACACAGGATTTCCTTGTTAACCAGCCACAGACTGGCAGGATTAAAGTGACAGAGATCTCAAGAAGAAAAAGTGGGGAGCTGATAAAGGGGAGGGGATGGTCAGGAGGAGGTGGAGGGTGTGGGGGGTGGTCAGACGGAGGTAGGGAAAATGGAGGGGGGGAGTGGGAGGAGGGAGTGAAGGAGCTATTTACCGCTCTCAAGAAACCAGAGAGGAAATAGCAATAACAGACTGGCGCACCGGGTCCTGCCGTGAGTTGTAGCTCGCCACTTATCTTGGTCATTTCAGCTTGGCTGATCAAAGATTGGCTTCCCTCAGAATAACCTAGGCTCCTGGGCTGAGTACATGCTGCTACGCTCTAGGTTTTTTGGCAAATTATCACTTTTTTCTCCCCCTTTCCCTCCCCCTCCCATTTTTCCTTCGACTCCAAAGCTGCATTACTTGTTTGCAGAGGGCTAGAGCAATAATCTCTTTTCATTTTGGACAATTATACACTAGCATAGCATGAAAAAAAACACACTTTTGTAAATTATGTAATTTTGACACTTCATACTAAGTGTGTCCTGGGCCTCAACAAAAGCATTACCAGACAGAAAGAGAGAATGAGAGAGAAGGGGTTGGGGGCATCTTTGGCTAGTCATAGGCAAACATGGGCCTCCAACCATAGCTCCTAATCCATACTATTTATTTATATATTTCCCCAATACATGTGCCTCTACATCACATGCACAAACTGTTAGAAGGTATTCATACTTAGGCAGAAGGGGGAAGATATCCAAGTGGGCAGGAAATATTTTGCAGAATTGATAGTAAGTTTGGTCCCCTTATGTCTCTTTGCTTTCCATAGCAAAACATAAAAAATAAATGTACCAAGAGAAAAAAAAAACACTTTTGTTTCCGTTTCAAACCTTGTCTGAAATTGAGGACCTTTTTAAGGTTCAACAAATTTCAACATAATGCAAAGGCTCAGTTGGAGGTTTTTTCCTAGAACTATGCTTCCAAATCTTTAGGAATGTTTATTTTTACCAGGTACTTTCTTGCACATAGAGTGAAAATGCATTAAAGATGCATTGGCCCAACAAATGGAACATGAATTAAGGTAAAAGGGGCTTTTTCATGCATTAAATAACTTTATACATTTCAGTGGTTTTCTTAAAATCAATGTTTATGTGAAAACAAATGGGTTGCCTTGGTCTTCTTAATAAGAACATTTTTTTACTTTCATAAACATTCATTTCTGGGTCAGAAAACAAACCCACTGCTCTTCATCACTGTGGATGTCACTTTTGCTTAGTGAAAGCAAAAGATGTTAATTAATCACAACTGAACCCAGTGTCACACATGGTAGCAAAGTGAACAACATAACATATTGCTTTGTAATGTTAGCAAGATGCATCAGGCCTTTTCCATTACTGGATTTCCTAAAATATGTGTCCTTTAATGTTCCCCAGACTGTAAGGAACCCCATGGAGCCACCCAGAATGCAAAAAGAATAAAAGAATGGTTTACTGAAAGCACTGACTTATATTATATTACTTGTATTATCAGCATAGCTGTTAAGGGTGTTGTAGCTGTGCAATCTTCAATGAAAATAAAAGTAAAGTGTGCTATGATATAAAGGTACCTTCAGTGAAAATACAAGTGGGCCTAGTATAGAACCCTGGGTTATACTACACAAAATACCGTCTTTTCGAGAGATATACCTACACTTCAGAGCACTATATTTTCTTCCCTTAAGTTATGCATCAAACCATAGTATTCACGGAGTAATATAGACAAAAATGAACGTACACATCTCTCAACAGCAGGATACATTTTAGAGCCGCAAAACTGGTTTTCTGTTTTCAATGTTTTTCCATTTTTCAAATTCAACACATAAATAGTGAAGAATAGATCACAAAGGAATGAGAGAAAGGTACAAGGTAAAAACAACAAAGCTATTTTATAAAAATTATAAAACGTATGAAAGTTATTTTATTAATTTATGTGTTATAAGACAGATTGATTGTTGCTTTTTTAGTGGCCGGTTTTGAACCTCTTAAATCTTTGGGGTTAGAAAGTTCCTAACTTTCAGAACTACTTATTTAGAACTTCTTACATATCGTTGCTGTCTGGCGGAATCCTCGTAACTCCGCTTTTCGTCTTTGTTGTTTTTTTTTTCAGTTGGGATTCAAACCCACAACCTTCTGATGTGTGCCATCCAGATGGACTATATAAGCCTAGGGTTCAAGGGACTGAACATTTCAGTACAGCCACTCTACTAAAACTACTACAGGCAAACCTCAGGAGGACACACTGCATGAAGAAGAGGCTGAAAAGGAATGTAAATGTCCACACACAATCTAGCTCTATATCTTCTATCAAAGCAGTATATCCTAAGGTTTTCATTATTCTCCCGTTCTGCTGTGATGCGTTACCTGTCACAAGTAATGGGCATCCTTGGAATTTTACATTTTATAAATAGCAAAACCAAAAAAAAAAAGAAAAGAAAATAATAATGTCACAGGCCAAATATTTGTGGACATCTGTTTTGTTTTGCTTTTTTTTTTTTTTTTTTTTAGATTTTTAGACTTTTCTGTCAGAATGATGAATCATGGAATTATCATTAAAAGCCTGGAATTTTCTAGGACTACATTTGACCAAATCCAGCAACAGCCTCCCTGACATCGACCTGGTTGTGGTCAGCTCACCGGAGGTCTGGCTAAAAGGAGTGCGAGGGATCAATGTGGAGAGGTGGAGGATGTTGTTTAAGCTTGATGCGACAAATACTGACCCACCTTGTAGTTTACACTCAACTGCCTCACACAGCACTTAACTGGATCAATTAAATGATGCAAGCAACAGGGGTCCGTATTCAGTAAACACCCTAATGGGATTTACTGAGTGATTTAAGATGTGCTAGTGTTCAGTTAACAAAGTGCCCAATTAGATCAATTCAATGATTTTAAGTAGGCTTTACGGTGGCATTACACACAGTCAGAGTTTAGATAAGACTGCTATAAAAATGGATTTCTGGGCACTCTCTAATGCAAAATCAATTATATTTTTTGCAGAATGCCATGAATACTTTTATACAATTTATTTTGGCAGTAACTGAGTTTCAACAGTAAAAACTCAAATCAAATAAAATCATAGAGAAAGTGTCACGATTTTTTTGGTGTTTTTTAAATATTAATAATTTGATTAAAAGAAGTTACAGTACAGTAAAAACATCTAAATAATATTTTTTTAAATATAAGCAAATTGGTTAAAAAAAAGACTGTTAGAAGAATACAGGTTTGGTTCCCTTTCTTCATTTTATTTTCCTTTTTTTTCTCATTTTGCAAGATAATATATACAAACTATATTCTTCCAATAATAATACGAAATTAAAAAAAAACTTTTTTTGAATAGCACCTTTCATACAGAAACAAATAATAACAAATAATTAAATAAAATAAAACATAAATTAGAGTGAATAGAAAACACAGCATAACATTAATAATAGCATGTATTAAACAGATGGAAGAAAAATTAAGGAAACCATGCAAATGAAAAGAAAAAGTGAAGGGAATAAACAAAAAAGTTATTATAAATTAAAACTATAATGGACACTGTTAAATGAAAGTACATTTCAGTGAATACAGTCTAATTTTTCGGATCCAAAAACAATTTGATGGATAAGATGGATAAAGTGCACTGAAATGTTTCAGTTCTGCTCCATTACCAGTTAAGGTACACTATGTTTATGCTAAGGTAAGAGAGTCTGTATATGCTGACTCTGCTTTATTAGACTAAATGCAAATGTGTTCATTATGAATATTTTTTTTAGTGTTACAACCAAATTTTGGGTTGTCAACCTTGGAATATATAACAAATCAGCCCTTGTTGATCTTAAAGACTGATTTGGAACGTAGACAGTCAGGCAGTCTGAAGACACCCTACTAAGTTCCAGCTCTGGCTGCAGTAATCTAAATGAGCTGCAGTTCATCTACTTCATCAGCTTCATCTTTAAAAAAGGGTCTTTTACAGAAAAGTTTCGCTAGTAAGGAAAGTTTAGCTAGCAATGTAATCAATAGTGATCAATAATACTCATTCTCTGAAATTCATTTTCAGTGTTTTTTGTTGTTGCTTAATTTTTTTTAAAGATTTTAGTTAAGTTTAGTTTATTTAAAGCATATGCGTATATGTATACATATATATGGTACCATCAATGAAAACAAAAGTGGACCAAGTATAGAACCCTGGTTTATACCATGTTCTCCAGAGACATAGACCTATAGCACGAAGTTTTCATCTTTGTATCAAGGGTATATATCAAGCCATAAAATAAACAGCCAATAAGTATTGCAAAGTTTCTTTCTACTGTATATATATTGGCAATTATTATTGCCTGTTTATTTCATGGCTTGATACATACCCTTGATACAAAGATGAAAAATTTATATATGTATATATATATATATATATATATATATATATATATATATATAAGGCAGCCAACCCTTTTTTAATGACTGTCTCACCTCTGCCTTAGTTTTTCTTTCCATTTTTTCCGTTATTCTAAATGCAGTCAGATAATGTCAGGTGACCTTTAAAGGCTGTGCTTATTACATACCTGTAAACACTGAGAAAACCTAAGCAATGTTGCAGTACAGTTTTGCTTATTTTGCTTATTTGTACTGCCTTTTGACTTACAAGAGAAAATGTGCTGGTTACATTGTTAAAACAACTGATTTTTTCGATGCTTGAGACATTCAAGAACATCGCATCACTGATGTATGATAATTGCATCTCAGGCACTTTAGAGAAGGAGCGTGATCACATGTTAGATCAAGTAAAGCAAAGTGGCAGAAAATAAACGACATTTTGGAATCTGATTGTGAACGCTTTAAACACAATATCCCACTTTCTCCCAAACCAAAGAAAACTTCACCTTGGGACTCTTGGGCTGTTATCAATGCCTCAGTCTGCAGGTACTGTATCTAAACCTCGCTGTAAGACTTCAATATGTGAGTATTAACACGCTTCAGGGTGCTTGACTTCTGTATCCGGAATTGCTTCCAAGCAGAGAAGGGGGGGAGCAAGACAGAGGGTTAGAGATTTGCCGTTCTCTCTGACCAAAGTAAATATGATAGGCGGGAAAAGCAATCATATAACCGGCATACGTTCCTCTATCAAGAAAACACAGGAGTCTAGATTAAGATTTTGTCATCAGTGAAATCATTGCTGGTTAATTGAATCGCGCTGCAGATAAAGTCCTCGGTCGAGGCACACTCCCAATGGCTTAGCCCTGATAAACAAGTTCAATTAGAGTGCTATGGAGTTACACATGGCCTCTCTTGACTTTTGCCCAATTCTACATCCTATGAAACCAGAGGTAAGACGGTGAACATGTATTTTGGAGCGTGCTTATTACATCCATCAATAAATTACCGTGTACGGTCTGAAGTGGAGGTTCAGGTTCAGAATATTTATCTGTAAGGTGTAAAAAGAATAAAGAAAATTAAAATGCATCCACATGTGGCAAAATGTATCAATAGCAAAGTGGATGAGCTGAAAATACTCTGCAAGGGGCTCTATAGTGGGGCAACGGCCTAAACGTTGATCCATTCAATGCAAGATCATGAATTTGATCCCAAGAGAGCACGAGTGGCCTCACTCTGGGTGGGTAAGATGGTCCCTCCATCACTCAGTGTAGTGGTAACCAATGGGGGCATCTGTAAGCTGACACTAATGAGTTAGTGTTCTCCTCCGCGTATACCATTGTATTAGAGATACACGGGTGCTTCATGTATCTTCGAGGAAGCATGCACTAGTTTTCACTAGTTCTGAGATAGAGGGAGACCTCCAGCTGAAAATTAGCAATGATTAAACTGGTGAAGTAAAAAAAATTTAAATCATTCTGCAAATGGGAACCTGACATCCGTTTTGCAAAAAAAAAGCTAAACTGAGGTTTTAAGACATCTTATAATTTTAAATGATCCCTGAATAAGTAATAATAGAGTTTAAATGGGGTTATAAGTCAATACATCTTGAAGAGGTTCAGAAATACAATACCAGATTGTTTTAAAGCTCTTAAACTGTGTTCTGCTACCACATAAAAATTATTAAAAACTGTAACTTGGCGGAACTTGGTTTCTGATTAAGAGATCCTAGAATATAAATAAATAAAAAATACCATATTTGTGAGTGTCAGTCATTAGCAGTTTTCCTCGTGACAGTAAAGAAAAAGTATCTATAAACGTTGAAAGTATCAGGGTTTCTTATTTTACTGTATTAGATTCCATCAGCATCAGAATAAAACCATATATCTCCATTTTTGTCGTTTTAGTTGTTTTTTTGACATAATTTAAAAACATATTGCATACCTAATAGTTCACTATATAGACCATTATCCTAAATGGCACAGAATAAAATGGTTTACATTCATTTCTATTTCAAGTTAAGAATGCTTTTCATTTTCCTGTTGAGTTTCTGTTTTGAAGATGTGAAATTTCTTCCAACTGCAAAGATTTGATTGAATTGCTTTTTAAGCCATACTTATTTTTGATTAGTCAACCAAGATCAAATAAATGGTCCTTTATGGTTCTTGACTTGGCTTCTGAGAAAAGCCTTTTCACTTTGTGGAGGTTCTTTAAACTTCAAAATGTTTCTTCACTTTTCTATGGCATCACTCCATCAATCTGATTTTTTATTCATTGTTATAGATCTTATTATATTAGTATATATTGTTGTGTCTTAATGTTAGCTTAAAATATCCAGAAACAGGGCTTGAAATTGCTTGTTGTTGCTTTGTATTTCCCCTGCACGGGTGTGAATTCCAAATGAGCCTTCACATTCATACAGTGGCTGTGCAAACTTTGTCACTTAAAACATGAGAAAGTAACAAACTCTACATCACAAAGATATACTTCAAACAGAAGTCCTAAAGGCTGCTTTAAGCACCCAAAGAAGCTGGGTGTTGATTGGAACCCGTTGGGTTGGCGATTTCAGCCAAGGCCAGAATCAAATGAATCCAGAAGCCACTGTACAGGAGGGGGGTTCCATGTCTGGCCTTTGTGAGCCATACCTTGTGTGTAGGGGACAGATCCAGCTTTTGTAGACCCTCCTAATCTGCCCACGTCAGCTTTCCCACCATTGTTCTTGTGTATGGAACCCTGCTTTGGGAGCCATTTGTGGCCCTGGCTTGTGTTTGGCTGTGATAAAGAAAGGTTAAAGCCTGCATCAGTACCAATAATAGATTTCAACACCAGTAATAACTGTACAGTAGATACTGATCCCAGTAGTTTATCTGAGATATAAGCTAACTTTGGGCAGATTTTATTCATATGATCTATTTTTCCCCTGTTTTCGGTAGCACATTGCCACTCTTGTAGCAAAAATATCTCCAAAACATGTTCTTAAAGACAACTTCATGTCATTTTATTACCTTGTTAGTTCTTACTGAACAGTAGTGCTTTGTATGATAGATGCCAGTAAGTGCTAGTGGCATCTAGCAGGAGAGGGTCCAAGCAGCAGAAGAAGCGTCTCTTTTACAGTTTTTTTTACAGAACTCTTTTACAGTTTTTTTTTACACTTGTGTTAGTTTTAGAAAGGGCATCATGTTACTTTTAGAATGGGTATCATGCTATTTTTAGAATGGGCATAGTGTTATTTTTAGAAAGGGCATCAAATAATATTTAGAAAGGCCGTTGTGTTATTTTTAAAATATGCATGACAGCGATGAAATGGTAATTCATTTTTATGTCTTTCCTGCCAGAGCCGCTGTTTTTCTTTGATGAAAGGTGTTCATTTTGATATCACTAAACCCTTTGTACTTGATGTCGCCCTACAAGTTGGGGTAATAAACTGCCACATAATTAGACCAATTTTATGACAATCAAAATCCAATCACTTACCCCTATTCACACACTTCCACCCTGTCTTTAGAATGTTACTTGACAAGTAGACAAGATCACAGGAAATACTAAAGATGAAGAGTGGGGTTGGGCCAACAGAGTGGCCTGTCTTGAAGACAGCCATGCAGGGAGGAGAAGGACGAGGTCATGGCCTGTAATGGTCAGGCCTCTCCAACCAATAGATTAGCCCAGCAGTGGTGGCTGATGAAGCACAGAGAAATCAGAACCACCTGCATGTGTGGAGCCAACCTTAGGCAGAGGGCAGAGGTGCTTATTTGTTTTTGCTAAATTAATGGAGGCTAATTAATTCCATTTCATCATTACAGAGGGGGGAACAGAAAGGGCAGAGGCTGGGCCAGGGGCTGGAATGTTGCCAATCGATCTCTGCAGAATGCCGAGGATGCCTGGGACGGCCTGTTGATAAAGATCTGTGCTGCTAACCAAGAGCAGACATGCTAGCATGACCATGCGTTAAACTCCTCTCTGTGTTTCTGTAGCTAGCATGTCCTATGTGGACAAAATGACTTGGCCTATGTATTTAAGTAAAATTTGGGTCCCAGTTTATATTAAGTATCTGATGTATTACAGTAGTAGAGCTTATATAATGCACATATGTATTAAATTAAATGTTTACTCATGCAACTACACAAGTGTATCCTGTTGTAACTACATGTAAGTACATGAATAAAAGCAGAAGTTGATGTGTATTTACATAAGCTGCACTACTGTACTCATCTTTAACACCAGTCCTTACACTGTTGTTGCATGCATTGTTAAAAATAACAATGCATGGGGCTTGTTTTAAAAAAGCACTCACCCGCATCTCTGTTTGATAGTACCTTATTTCGCATAAAGAGGTGTGGAAGTGCGATATTTTCTCGCAGCTGTAAATTCTGGCTCAGGCCGCGAGCCTCTAGCTTAGTTCCAGCGCCACATGTGAGTTAGCATGAATTAGTCTGTTTGCTCTAACCTGAGCTGGTGTTGAGAGAACAGCTGTGTGTCCACTGGATGTGGGAATGGTAGAGCACTGGGCTACATTGATGATTTAGTTGACAGTTAAAGGAGGGGGAAAAAAGGCAAAGGAGTTCATTATACTTTTCTCCACTTCCCTATCACTCCCTTAGGAGCAGTCCGTGAAGACAGGAAAGAAATGAGAGGCCTCGGTTCCTCTTCTTCAGAACCTATTAGTGGAGGCCCAAGGGCGAGAGGACCATCTACCATCCTGCCCTCACGTCCTGGACCCCTCGCTTGGAAAGGTCATGCTTCTTCTCCCTGTTCATCTCCAACATTTGTATTCTTCTGTTCTCCCCAAGCACAACTTTTATTTTTCCTCTGACTAGTTAAACGAATGGGGGGGTGATGGTGGGGGTTGGTTGGAAGAGAAGCGATTACGAAGGCCTCCGTTCTAGTCTAATTGGATCAAGCTGACTCACAGTGCGTTGAACAAGATGTTGCTTGTCTCACTGCAGATAGACGAACAATTGAATTTGTCTCATAATTAAGTGGAATACACCTCAGAATGAGGCATTCACTTGCATAAATTAATGTGCTTTCCCGCAGGGTATATCATTAGCAGTGAATTGCTAATTATTATTTCCCAAAGGATGGCTACACTTTTTTTTGTAACGTGGAGGGTGAAAAGTGTTCTATATTTGTCTCTTTCGCAGATATTCACAGTGAAATTAGCAGGGATACATTTACCAACTCATTTGAGTCTGCTTTGCCTAATGTGGGCTCAAATGAGCATTGTATGCAAAAGTCTTTATGGGGAGTTTTTAGCTTTATTTGTCTTATTGTATGACAGAAGCAAGGAATTTCTGGACATGTTATAACAATTATAATCCATATAATAAAATATAATTTTATACTGTTACTGATTGTTATTTTCATAGCCTAAAGGCTATGATATAACTACTTAAGTTGGGTTTTGGCATTGCATGGACTTGAAGGGGTGTGACAGCATTACT
Source organism: Alestes dentex (assembly GCA_037576975.1). Taxonomy (NCBI): domain Eukaryota; kingdom Metazoa; phylum Chordata; class Actinopteri; order Characiformes; family Alestidae; genus Alestes; species Alestes dentex. Next base: position 22,429,741 of record JBBIGA010000146.1, read on the forward strand.
TAAATATTATCACATGGACTAGTCACGCTATCATTAATCAGGCCCTTATTTTGGGATGTGCAAGGTCCGGGGAGCTGAACGTGGGCCCATTAGTTTGATTTGTTTAGCTACATGATGATGCACAGCCTTCGCGCCTGTAATCTGTTCTTGAGCAACACGTGACTCATCAAATTCAGCACGCACGTCGTTAAACTGTCACGAAAGACCCACCGAAGACCAGCTTTCACTCTGTCCAGCCCACTCAGCAACAGAGATAAGAGCCCCCTCTTAATATGCCGGGCCATAGTTAGCATGTTAGCCTAACAGAGGAAACTCATTTATCAAAAGCTTATTTTAAAGCTCCATGAATGTCAGCCCGTGTTGCCGCTCTTAATTGAAATGTAGTCAGCCAAACCCTGAAATATATTGTCCTACAGCTGGCTGCAACCAACGTGTTTTATAGTGATGCTTACAACACCTGTTTAATATTAGCCAGCGCCCCTTACAGATTTTTTTTGCATTCCTCATGTCACTCTGCCTTAGATTTATCTGAGGGAGGTCAAGCAGAGATAAAAATGGTTTATTCATGCTCATTTAAACGTTGTGTTGCTGATATTGTGATTGCTGGCACCAATTCAATCCACCGGCCTGTTTTTGGGGCTGAGGTGCTAAACAGAGCCATCTCAGCAAATTGGTGAGATGCTCCTGTAATGATTAACGGACGCTCGCTGGAGGATTGTCATCTGTGAGTGATTCAGGTTGGGGGACTAAGCCATTTCATGTGTGTTAGAGCTTCACAGGCATGTTTCATAAAGCAGGGCCAGGCTAGCAACCCCAACAGCTGCAGTGGCGGAAATCATTAGCCCGGACTGCGAGTGTCTTTAGGCCAGCTCTCTGTCACAGAGAGAGAGACAGAGAGAGAGAGAGAGAGAGAGAGAGAGAGCAATTAAACCTGTGTTAATCACCAGCTCTCCTTTTCTCCTTATGCAAGTCCTTCATTTCAACAACTGTGACACGCTATGTCAAGCTGGGAGAAATCCCCGCTAATAGGCTAACACAAATACATAACCTGCGGCTATAAACTTTGTCATCTCTCGTTTTCTTTCTTCTTCACCCTTTCTTCAGCCCTTCAATATGAAAGTGGGGGTCACCCTTCCCCCCTCTGTCAACCTTGCCATAACCCCAGGCTCCTGAACTCACTTGTACATTTTAGTCCCTGATAATAAACCAACATCTGCAGAACTTACAAGTGCTTTACCCAAGTTAATTGAGTAAATTGAAGCAAGCTGTGGCGCTGTAGTGATCTATGAGTCCCGGTCCAGGGCCCAGAAGGGAGACAACAGATTTACTGCGAAGACAGTGGGCGGCCTTTTGTTCAGGCACTGGTTCATGGGAAGTTTGAGGTCAGGGCGGATTAAAATATCTCAAGGAACAAATGGAGTAATTTGAGTGTAATATAAGGAGTGCTGTGCCAGTTTCCACCAGCCGGCCAGGTGTGATTTATTTGATTTTAAGCCCCACCGTGACTTATTCATCTGACTTTCACCCATCCCCCTCCCCTAAATGCTTTATAGGATTTATAGATAAGGCCCTATTAACAGGTCCCTTAGTTATGGTTGATAACATGAGAGTGGAAGAGTTTCTAGGCATGTGTGTGTGTGTGTGTTTGTGTTTGAGTGTGTGTGAGAGAGACTGAACAAGATGCATTACAGGGGTAAATAAATAGCAGCAGGGAATAACCTCCACAAGGGGAGCACCCCAGTGATTTCCTCTTGTGCTAATGCCCTGAGGGGCTTCAGCGCTAGCTTGGCATTCATCTAAAAGTACAGGGTGGACCGCATAGTTGGAGAGAGCGAGTGTGTGTGTTTTTGTGTGTCGCAGGATTCCTCCTTTCACAGGCCTTACTGAGGTGGTCCACTTGTGCAGTGATTGTGTTTAATTGAGCATGCAAACCTGGTGCTTGAAGGACCCATGAAATAAGCGTGTAGTACTGAGTGACAGTGACGGAACGAGAGACAGTGGCAAAACGGCAACATTTCTAAAGTGGGAAATTTGAAGGCCCGGTCACAGTAGCATTTTAGCAGTGAAATTTTACAAACTGAGGTATGTTTATTTCAACAAAATTCACAAAGTAATTCATTTTTGCATTCAAACCTTTGCATGAAGTTTGTTTAAATGTTTGCTTCATCGTCGACACATGGAGTGTATAATCTGTGACCGGAAGATTGCATAATTGGCTTGCCTCTCTCTTGGTGAGCAGTATGGCCCACAGCAAGATGCTAGTCAACACAGACATCTGTTAACTAACCAAACAGAATTAACCATTAGTGTTCTCCTCCAAACCTGTTCAATGTCCAATGACATTGCATTAGCATGAGTCTGTAAAAAGGCAGTGGAGCTTCAAGGAAGCACATAGTAACATTCACCCTCCAAGCTTGTTGGTGTTGTGTGAGCAGACAGAGGTAGCTTATGAATTTGGACAGGGATAAAAAATGTAACACCGCAATCCACATTTGCAACAAACAGAGCCTTTAACTCTTAAGAAATGGGGCTTCATTTAGTAGTAATGGAGGATATCTACAAATTTCTCTTGTGAGTGTGGCTTTACAGAGACAAAGCAAAACATGCTTGAATGTCAGTTAGTGGAAGATTTTATTCTGTTTCTCTTGGTCTTTTCATCATGAAATGTTCACATGATATAATGGGTAGTCTTATGATAAATAAATAAATAAATTATATTTTTAATCTTAAATTATGCAGACAAGAATACAAGATCTTAGAGTGTAGCTGGAATCTCCAGCAGTTATCAAAGCTAACAGCTTTGAAATGCTTGTTTTGGCTTTGCTGCCTGATTTGAACCTCCACCCTCCGCAGACTTTTAGGGTACACTTTACATCAGTTTGCTTCCTTTACAAAGCTATCAAATGAATGTGCCATTAATTTATGTGTTCATTTCCATTTTGGGGCCTTAAACTCATTCACAGCCTCAGGGGTGTCTTGCGCGCTATGTAGATGTCCCGGAGAATTTCAGAAACAACTGTTTTTCCAGGAAACACTTGATCATCCTCTCGGACATCTATAAAAGTGTTTTGCGAACCCTTCGGCTCAGATCCCTCCCCCGAATTATCTAATATGAGAAGGCAGATCATTTTCACACTGTTTGCCAATGCTTGTGAATCAAATTCTGACCACATGTTGTAAATACTTAGGCCCAGATGCTAAGGGTTCAGTGCAATGTACTCTTCGCAGAGGTCAGTTTTCAATAATGTTAAACGTATAATATGATTGTTTTATTGTCGATGACTGTTGCTATCTCATGGCCTTTCATGTGTTATCTGTAGAGCGGTACATCATTGTGATTAACACAATAGTGAAATAGCATCTGTGCATAACTCACACCCGACCAGCGCAACCACCAATTCATACGTTACCTTGTCAAACAGACAAAGAAGAAAAGAAAAAAAGGGACTAAATTACAGTTCAGCCAACATTAACTCTTTATACTGTTAGGCATGTACTCCTTTCTTTTCCACACATGAAGCTCTTCGCAGCTAATAAGGTTTATGAAACATATGCCATCCTTGAGGAAGATCATTTAGCTGTTATGTTCATCATTTGGCTCGTTTCCCAGCTTGGCTTTATTACTCGTCTCCTTAGGCATCTCGAACTGTGGAAGCAAGCATGGCTCCTGCAGTGTTGGAGTTATGCTAATGAACAGCAGAGATGATGGTTTAGATAATTAACCCAGCCTGATCAATGACTCTTCAAACCTGCTGTGCCCCCAGGGTCTCCCGTTTGTTTAAGACCAGGGTGTGCGACAAGGCTTGGGTTCATTAGTTAGCAAACTGGTTTCAAGTGATGGTTTGTTAAATCTAAATGTGGTTGATCAACTAAGAAGTTTGCTCCTTTTGGACTGAAGCTAAGAGACTAATGTAATGGAAGCTTGCACCCCATGAATTAGCCTCATGCAACCTGCATGTCTGAATCACACAAGCCATGTTGAGTTGTTAAATAATCTCAAATAGATTCTCTTATGTGATTACTGACACTGTTATCTGTAAAAATTAGATAAAATGTCCTTACATGACTAAAAAAAACGGTAGTAGCAGATCTTGGAGTCTGAATTTTGCTTATGGCTTTGTTACATTTTTTAGAGATGCAAAATATTGTTTTTAACAAACAGAGCCTTTAATTCTTAAGAAATGGGGCTTCATTTAGTAGTAATGGAGGAAATCTACAAATTTCTCTTGTGAGTGTGGCTTTACAGAGACAAAGTAAAACATGCTTGAAAAAAAAAAAGATTTTATTCTGTTTCTCTTGGTCATTTCATCATGACATACTGTTATCTGTAAAAATTAGATAAAATGTCTTTGCATGGCTAAAAAACGGTAGTAGCAGATCATGGAGTCCAAATTTTGCTTATAGTTTTTTAGATATGCAAAATAGTGTTTTAAGTTGGTTGTGATTAAATGTTAAGCAGCATTTCATTGCTGCTGGAACAAAACTTTGTATCTCCAAAAAGGTAAGTTTAAAGGAGAAGGAAAAGCCATTGCAAACTTTCAGTGCAAGTCAATGTAACAAGATATTTGTATTATTTTTATCATTATTAAAAATTTTAATTATGACACAGTGAAAAGGGCAGCTGGTGTTTTTAAATGATCTCAAAATTTTCCAAAAGAATCTGTTCCAAAAGCAAGGATAACAAATGGTTAACAAAATCTCTTCTAAATACATATTTGCATTTTTTGATAATGTCCAATGTATAATGTGACGCATCAAACTGTTGATGCTCACCCTTTTCACTCTCTCGTTCTGGTCTCTCCATCTTGACAACATTTATGCAAACAACCTGAGCACAGACCAACCAGATTATTGGTGATTGATCATTCAGATGCAAAAAAATATTTTCAGCAGCTGGAACTAATGTCTTGAAAGGTGAGGGTGCAGAAACCCTTCCCTCAATTCCCTGTGTCCCTGAAAGTTCATAGAAGTATATCATGCACTGCTTGATGTTTTAGGAAACTGATGACTATGAGCTTCAATTTGTTAGTAACATTAGCCTCATAGTTCGAGGGCAAAACTAAAGAAGTAAAATTCAGACTTAGGTGATCTAAATTTGAAGAACACTGATTTCTCTCTCTTTTTTGAAACGCTATCAAGCTTTAATCAAGGTCATCTGAGCTTAGCCTTTCATCTGCTATTAGAAGTTGAGCCGAAAGTTAGGTTGCTAATGCACAAATCCACCTTTGCAGTACACTCCCCCAATTCTTTCATTCTCTCTCTCTCTCTCTATCACTCTCTCTCTCTTTCTCTCTTTCTCTCACTCTCTCTTTCCCTGAAAGTAGAAGAGAGAGGGAAGGGAAACCAGCAGGCCAAGCTCGTTTTCCGCTTGATAGGTTAGCTGCAGAGAATGTGCCTCAACGAGGTAAATGATTAAGGGGAGAGAAGGAGGGTGCGCAAGAGAAACCTTTGCTGCGCTGCCATTATGCACTTCAAAAGGTCCGGCTGGGCAGGTTAAATGAAAAGCAAATGTGTTGCCCTGCCGCGCGAATACCTCAAATGTTTTAGCAGGTGCAAGCAATGAGGGAGGTGGGCAGTGACGGAGAACCTGACTGCACCTTGCTGTGGAGGAGGGGGAGTGAGAGAGAGAGAGTGAGAGAGAGAGAGAGAGAGAGAGAGAGGGAGAGGGAGAGAGAGAGATGTGGGGGCAAGAGAACTTTCCCTTCATCAGTGTGGGAGGCAATGCTCTGGCCTGCTACAAAGGAGGTCAAGTGAGTGAAGGTCATGGAGGCCCATAGGTATTAAAACAGTATATGTACTTTTATTGCATTGTTTTCTTTAGGAAATATCACTTAAAGTATTACATTCTATATGTACTGGGATTATATATTCTTTACCATAAATTATATTATACATTTTGTTTAGCCCTCTCTTACCCATAAAATCTGCACTCAGAGTAGTCGTTGTGAGTGCAAGTCCATGTTGATGATAGTAAAATGGAATGAAATCTGAGTTTTCTGTGTATCCCGGTGTAGAAGAAGCTCCATGCTGACTTTGTTGTTGAATGCACTGTGATAGTTTCTCGGCGACCACATTCAGAACGCAGGTCACATCACTGTGGAAACGTTTATTGTTTTATTAGAGTAACCAAGAGGAAAGGAAAAGTTCTGCACAAGACCTCCCCTTACTAGTTCTAGTTGAAATCAGTGTGAGACGTCAGTGATTTTCTCCTTCTGAGAAAATCATTGGCTCCTGAGAAACAAATCAAATTCGCCTCACAGATGGCATAACTATATTGTGCCTGTCTCACACCCAAAGTCTTAGCTGAATGATATTTACAAATGGTTAAGATATCCACATTTTATTAGAATTTAAAATTCATTTGTCACTTCCATAATCCTTGTCTGCAATATAGAGATTGTGCTGCAGTCTATCAATGTAACAGGAGTTGCTCTTTTATCTTATTATTTCCAAAACATATTTAACATCAATTAATACTTAAATTCTTAAATTGATAACCCCTTTTGTCCAAATGTAGGGTTTGTCCCAATACATTTTTCTTCTGTTGTGCAACAAACATGATTGTAATATTCAGCAGTAAAGTACAATATTTTATTTGCATGATTGTGAGTTGACTGAAAGAGCTCATGAAGCTCCTGGGCTTTATTGCAAGTCACCAACAGTTGGCACTGTTTCCTACATCAAGCACTCATAGACTTAGCACTTTCAGCAACTAGCCAGGCCCTGAAGGAACTGATCAGAGATCATTCAGCCAGCTGGACTGTGTTTCTGCATTGTTGACTGAATTATTTGAAGCATTTTGGTTGCATTAAATTATTGCAGTAAATTATTTACTGGCCTTGATTACAAATAGCTGATACTAATAACATCAGTCCACGACAACTTGTGCAGATTAAAAGTCTGCTGTGATGTCAGGATCACAGAGCAAAACAAGCTGAAAATCTCACTATACCTATTTCAATGCATATTCAATGCACATTCTAACATTTTCCACACTTAAATTCCTTGCAAATGCACTGGCTGTGCTGAACGACTAATTCCTGCCTGCTTTTCAATGGCATGGTTTGCGTGATGAGACATCACAACCACTGTTGTTGTCTGTATTAAAGTCTAGACACCATTTGCAAATCCACATCGGAGGTTGCCAGGTGTTGATAAATCCCCCCGACATTTTCCCCAGACGTTCTGCCACCCCTCACTGACATTTTGTCTTCACTGTAGGGGAGCTGCTGAGGACTGTTTTGATATTTGAAACCATCTCCCAGGACCTTCCTGAAGGCATTGGCTTGCTTGGTGTCCTGCATTGCTGAGTTTTAAGTACTTTGTTCTTTTGTCAAGTAATTTTATGCCATTACCACTTTGAGGGTCAATTATGATTGATCAGCCAAAACAAGTTTATGTCTCTACTTATGTAGTTCTAATGTAGAATGCAAGCAATGGAAGCCAGTGGTCACAAATTAGTATTATGCACACTGTATTCTTTACTCATTGCCTTGACTTGCTTATGTGGTTTCTGACACTGTATGATGGGATCTATAAAATGGACAAAAATGTATTTAAAAACAGGTAAAAACAACAGTAACCACTGTCTTTATTTTGTCTATTTTCATTAATAACTGTGTGCCACCCAGTGCCCATATAAGCATGTCTAGATTACTTAAAGGGACAGTCTGTCCAAAATAAAAAATTAAACTGTGCTACATTAGAAACGTCGCCTTCTAAGGATGTATCATGAAGGTTGGAGAAAACTACTAAGAGGTTGATACATGAGGGCTGGCTGACTAAATTAAAGTGTTTGTGTGTATGTGTGGAGGGGCGGGGGGGTTCTCTACAGTTGTACTGGACGTATTTGCATAATGCATGGGTATGGTAGTGAAAGAACATAGTTGGACAAATAACATGACAAATAATATATTAAATGTTATTGTAGGCTAGAATACTCCTTTAACACTTCAGTGGACTAAAACAAGTATGTGGTGATTTAGGCATGCAGTTTGCTTGCGGGTTTTTATTACTCATTTGCTACATTAGCCTAAAGAAGCAAACTTCAGACACTAAACATCTCTTGGCTGATCAACTGGGTACCTGAGGGAAGGGGTAAAGCCATGAATTTGAATTTTTGCTGAAGAGTTGCTTTAATCAAAATGTCACGCAGTCAAAATGGACGTATGATTTGTGTTTGTAAGCTGATTGTTATTTGAAATTAGTCTAGTGTTGAGAGATGAAGCCATGAGCTAACATGTGTCATAATGCATGTCACTTGCACTGCTCTGATATTTATACTTGATTGCTGTTTGCTTTGCAGCACAGCTGAATGGGGTTTCATGCTGGCGGGTTGAGTAGTTGATTTGGCTTTGGTTTATTATCAAAACCGGAAAAATAAGCTGCCCTTGCTGCATATGCTCCTTGTTTCAGCTTTTGTTTTTCAGTCTGCAAAATGACAAACTGAATGTCGACACTGGCATTGTCCTCAAGCTCAGACTTTCATATGTGTTAAAAAAAAAAGTTCCCCATGAGGTTGTGGGAATCTGGTGCAGTTATTTAAACGAAAAAGCCTGTTTTGCCTCCTGGTTCTTCACAAGTGAAGCAGAAGCCCCTGTGGTGCAAGTAATAAAAACTCAGCAGTGCCAAGCTGCATCCTCCTGCTGGATATCAGGTTCAAGTCCCAGTTTTCTACAAATGGGACATATCAGTAAATCAGCATGTTAGTGTGGTTGTGTTGATTGTTTGGTCTTCTCTTCCAAATACATTTGGGTGCTCAGCAAAGCAGTTAGTAAAAAAAAAAGATTTGGTGAGGTTTGTATTAATGGGCAGATACCATTGACATTCTGCACAGACTTTTTTTTTTACTTTTATCAGTGTTTGGAATTCTTGTTTAACTTGTTTTTCATTTTTCCATCGATTTTTTTACACTTTACATGTACATTTTTGCAGTCACATTTTAAAAGCTTAATTATTTTTAGAACAACAAATACAATAATTTATTTTGCATTTGTGCACATTTTCAAAATTTTGGAATACAGTTCAATACTATCAAAAGAACTAAAACTCTTTTGGTAAAACTCTTCGTCTTCTGTCATCACATAATACTAACAAGTTTTCTGGAACCTTTTCAGACATGAGTGGAGTAACTCCTTGGTAGATTAGAGCATTCTAACAGATAAGAGAGAACATATTGATTACATGCATTTTTGTCTAATATTTGTCGCATACATATTTCATTTGATCTTAATTGCTTGACTGGTATTAGCCAGTCATCAAAAATTATAGGTGCATTCAGCGCCAGTTTCAGGCATCATTATGAGTAAGGCGATATCCAGATATCAGCTGCAACTAATGTCGGGGTTTTGTTCATGACAAGGCGTTTTGTGTTTCTGTAATTACAAACCAGTTGGGAATGTTCCACACCATAGTGAAGGGGGTGAAAAATGAAGGATAAAAAAAGATGGGGCAAAGCATTTTCAGCAGCCCACCTCCATTTGATCTGTATTACCGCCAGATTGCTTAACACTGCTCGGCTCCTCTGACAGATAGTTCAAGTCTATTTTGAGCAGGATCGATTATATTTTCCTGAGAAAATTGTGTGCAGTTGGAGCCACAGCATAGCTTGGGGCTGAATATTATGCAAAGAAGCAGTAACCCACCAAAGGAGTTTTTTTCTTGTTTGAAGGGTCAGGTTGGGAGTTTTCTGATGGAGGAGAAAGTGGGGGAATCTTGGCTTCTGGACTTATCTGGTGAGCGAAGCGTGGGGCACTTTTCTCCCTCTTCCCTTCATTTCTCCTCTATCTCTGGCACCAAACTTATCACAATAATATTGAGTAAGATCGTTTTTTTGGCTTGCGCTTGACAAACTGATATAAATTTCAATCTGACTCCGACAGAAGTTTTCATTTTGCCAAGAGTGCAGAAAGTTAAGACAGGGAGGAGATATACATGTTGTGTGAACACAAGCTAAACCGGGACTTTTCTGGATGACTGAATCGGGCTTTTAAACTCATAGAGGGGCTGGAGCTAAGTGGCGAATGAAAGAAATTAAATGTGGTGCTTCTTAAATTAATGAAAACTTTCTTGCAGGCTGAGTTTACTTTTTTAGACATAGTCTGTGAGCAGGAAAGAAGGTTTTTGTGCTACACTTTTAAAGAATAAAGGTGCCGAAAAGGCCTCTTTGGAGCAATGCCATACAATAGCCACATTTGGTTGCTTAAAGAGACTTTCACTGGAGCATTCTTTACAGAATCATTTTTGTAAATAAGAAATTTAAAGAACATTTTAAAGTTTAATGAATGATTCTAAAATGCAAAGGCTCCATTCTAGTAAATCAAGTAAAGAAAAAAGGTTTGGTGTGTATGTTTGTTCTGGTATAAGTATGTTAGTACAATATGGCTGCATGTCAGTTGATGTTTCCCCGCTAGCATTGCCACCATGCCATGGTATTGCCACATATCCACCATGATAGCAGCTGTGAAGGAATTTCCCTGTGCCTTTCAAGCATCCTGGATAGGTTCCTTGTACTATGATTATGAGTGTGTATCACTGCAATGAGGCTTCCAGATCCCTGACTGTCTCAGTGACCCAACATTGGAGTCACAAAGCTTCCATTAGCTTCCATTCCTTCATTCCCTATTAGCCTGATAGCTTCGGTGCAAAACAAAAGGAGCAAATTTTAGACACTAGCCATATGTTGGCTGACTGATTGCATTTGGGCCGAGGGAAACCCTCTGTTAATTTTATGTTTTGTTAAACTGTTCCTTGAAAAGAAGGCCAAAGATCTATCCTGGACGTGTGGTCATTATGTCTCGGCAGTAGCCATGTGCCAGTCCTCTGGCGATGACCATCTCCAGCCAGGTCCAGCTTGGCACAAACAACAGAAGGGGGGAATCTTGCACCCTCATTACATACCTGCCACTCTAATTACAAGCTGCTCAAGAGATGTTATTCTACACCCACCAGTGACAATGACATCGCCTCTGTCCTCCGCTCCTCTCCACCTTTTGTGTAACAGGGCGCCGGGTGCAACACAACACCCCCTGTAAATAAATGAAGCTTCCATGGCAAAGGCGACCTCAGCCAAGGAACAAAACAGGTGCTTCAACGCCAAGACAAGGAGCAAGACAGGAAGTGCCAATGCCGGCACATGCTGCTTTCCTCTTTGATAGTTGCTGAACAATATATTTATCCATTTATGATGTTAAATTTTATGCAAATGAAAAATATAAATATTTTTCACCATATAAAAAATCATCAAATAAAAAAGGGACTTCCCAGAGAAATTCTAGGGGGCCCTAAGAAGATCACTTCCCATAAAGTCTCATCCATCATCAAGAGTAGCATGACATTCTCTGTATGCTCATATGACTAATCCTCATTGTGCATCAAAGTCACCTGCAGATTCAGGTCTGCAAGTACTATATGCCTTTTTTTTTTTTACAAAGTTCCTGTCCTACTCATCAAGCTAATCCAAAGATGACGTCCTCGCCTAATCCTTGCCATCTTATCATTTTTGTTGCATTAATAGCCAAGGAGAATAAAAGAAAACCTGCTTGTTATGTTGACATGTTGAGGCTAAGATGAGCTTTGCCGACATATACCAGTTCACAATTCTTCTTTAAAGTTCAAACATAATTGAAATATGTTGGAATCAGCTTCAGATTTAGTCTCAACACATAACATGAGAAACCTGTACAGTAATGTACAATGAGAATTTGTCTACCTTGCATTCCTGGCCTTAAAGGACGGACACAAATAAACTGAGGGTTAACCGATCCAATTCACTTCAGTCTGTGATGATCCTAAGGCCATTGTAAAATTGAAAAAAGGAACTGCTCCCACTACCCGAACATGGAGTAAATGTGTAACGGCGCTAAATGCTCTTTTCGGAGTCCACATTAGGCAGCATGGCTCTTAAAAGGCTTACGGCGGCCATTTACCATCAGCAGAGCCAGCTTACCATGGCCATGTCAAGATAACATGCAAGCATCCGTTGGGTTTTCATTGGCTGTCAGATGTGATTTTACAGTGGCTGAGAGGAAGAGGAGCGCACTGCTAAAACATGCACCCACAGAGCCAAGACAAGGACAGAGGCTTTAAAAATAGCATTAAAGAGAGAGGGATTGTGTATGTAGCCTACAGATGATTAGATGGAATAGGATACAGGCTAACGCTAGACCAGCAGGACAAAGGACTGCCTCTAAAAGGCCTGAACTGCAAAAGTTCGAAGGCCGAATCGCAGTTCCAAAAGAGATTTTCGAATTAGTTTTCCTATGTGGGTTTCTGGAAAATGGGAAGGGATGTACTGATGAATTGGAACGATCATGTGTACAAAGAAAGGTAAAAATCTTCAGGCCTGGACTAACTGTACAGCGTGGATTGGCTCCTGTAATTGCGCTGCATTAAAAAAAAAACAACCTTGGACTCAAAGTTGCGCACGATTTGTGGAAGGGTAGGGATATTGGCACCTGCAACCTGCTGATAGGCAACCCAAATCCCCCTGTGCCTCAGCTAGGATTCAAACCAGCAGCCCTCAGACTCCCCATGTAAGACCCTAAACCACTGAGCCACGCCTTATCACCTCAGCCATGTCCCTAGATTGTTGAGTATTGATGGCACCTTCACCCCTACTATACAGTACAATATAGTAAAGTGCTGTACAGAGAAAGCCACTAACTTCTGGGAAGAAACAGACACCCATAATACACTGCTGTTTAGAGCGCTGTAATGTAACATGAGAACACAGAGGGCTTGCCTGCTGGAATTCCACTGTACCTTATAGTCTTTGCAGTAGTGCATGAACAGTCTTAATAATAAAGGTTCCTACATATTTCTTTCAACTTAATTGGCTCTTTAAGCTTTCGTTAATTTGAAGATCAACTCAAAGGTTCTTTAGATAACCAAAACCGTTTATTTAAAAGAAAAAATGTAGCGTTCTCAGCAAACATGAACAATGATGTTTTCTTGCTGTTCACTTTCTTAAAAACCTGGATCAGATTATGTTTGGTTGATTTTCTAAGTGAACATTCTCCACAGAAAAATAGTTTAAATATATGTACGCTTTCAACTTTTAATGCTCTAAAAAATAAAGTATGAAATATATTTGCCAGAATTTTTGGCTACACTACATTTTGTGCTTTATACTTTTTCCCTATTATTTTTAATTTAGCAAATACACAGTAATTTTGCATGTAATGAAAAATTGTGTTCTTATGTAACCTTTGTATTTTCAATTAGAAGAAGAGATCATGTCATGTGACCAGGGGAACACAAACCTTTGCACACAACTGTAGGTGCACATCTTTTTCTTTATCAATGGTCAGTTACAGACCATTGGATGTTAAAGATGCCAGTACATGACTAAGGACCTTAGCAGCTTGTTTTATATAATTACTAATCAATGTATGTTAGAATATCTTTTAAAAATTCACTTTATTGATGGTCTCTTTGCACATAAAGAAGTATGTCATGCTTATGTTCATAACATTGCTCTGAGTATTTCTTTGAGAAAAATAACTGCTGTCAGAAGTGCCTAAAAATGCATATCATTTTTATATCGACCTAATTTACTTAAATGAAAAGACCATCAGCCTTCATTTATTTTTAACGCTGCTTGAAGGGCCCATATAATGAACCTCAAAAATATTAAAAAAGATTAGGAGTTTGCACTATGTAAACATTTTTGAAGTTTCAAACACCATTCCCTCCCTGGCCCATACATCTGATATTTAAAGAAGCAACCCTTTTCTGAATATTTTTGTGATGTCTCCGTTTCATTTACATAAATCCACCCATTCATCTTACAGCAGTTTAACTGTGTTTCAGCCTGGACTCTTTTTAACTGAGGTGCTATATGTGCAGGGGTTGACATAAGTTGTACGCAAGAATGCAAGTACACATGCGCGGGATGAACAGTAAAATGCGCGTCAGTTTTCAGTCTTCACGGCGCAAAAGCGTACCAGATCTGAGTAACTTCATGCTGGATCTCTAATTACCACCACTCAGGTAAGGAAAACCATAAAAAGAAAAATAATAATTACGTTTTAAAATAATAAAAAGTGTATACCATCCGGTTTCTGATAAACATGAAGCTATAAAGAGCATAAAAGAGTGACAGTTGACCCCCAAATTTCACGGGGTTACGTTTCAAGAACACCGGCAAATTGTGAAAAATCGCAAATTTGTTATGTGGTAAAAAAAATGCCCATAAAAGCCTATTTTTATAGTCTAAACAGTAAATTTGCCCCCACAACACTTTAATTTCACTTTAAACTCAGCTTAATACATTACCCTTAAAAACTGTAAGGGTAAACTCGAGATGGCTCCATGTTCCGCTCTGATGCGAGAATGCGGGACTGCACCTGCCAGAGATGCATCCCAGGGCAGCAGCCAATCAGCAGCAAGGAGAAATGAATAATGCTCTTGGAATGGCTACTTTCAAACCTCCCACCTCTGAGTACCGAGGTATTTCACCATCCCAAGACGTGCTTTTCTATACGGTTTCTTCGTGTTCTTTTGACAGGGTAGTTTTAAAAAAATTTACAGGAAACTTCGATTAATATTTACAAAGTGAATAAATTAAATTTTGCTTAATGATACCACGAAAAAAAGCAAAAAAAACAAAAACAAAAGCAAAAAAAAAAACAGCCAAGGATATTTGCGTTTTTTTAATTTTGGTGAGTACAAGTTCATTCATGTAGGTACTCATTAGAGTACTAGAAAAAAATTATGTCAACCCCTGTATATGGAGCATATATATACTCATAAAGCAGTCTTAATGGGACAGTAAGCAATTTAGTATTCTAAGTTTTTCTAAGTATTCAATTCTGACTGTAAAGGATGAAAACATATAGTCCTTGAGGGTAGACCAAAGTAGACTTTGGAGCATAAAAAATAAAATATGTCAAATATGAAAAATGCAGAATATGGACAATTTAATGTAATAGGACATGTAATTTATAAAATATTGTTGGAAGTTCTAAATTTGCCCACATATATGACCATGTATTCTAGGGATTTTAAACCAGGTATCTTGCTGAATGAAAAAGTGTTGGAGTCATGTAACCAATCAAGTGTGTGCTCATGAGGATTAGTGCAATAATAGAAAACAAAGAGTGTAGAGCATGTGCCATTGGCTAAGTAGTGCATGGCAAGGATCTGTTAACAAACTGGATATATAGGTGTAACTGGTCCACTAATTGGAGGCACTGTAAGTGGAGACAGTAGTGCAAAGGTGAAATGCAAGCATACACCACCTAGTGAGGATAGCTAGTTGTGAGCATTGAGCAGCACATTGGGTTCTTCTGGAGACATCCCAAGTCAAGCATCTATGGTCTCCATCTCATTATCCTCCTCAGAAAAACCCAGAAGGTGAAAGCCAACTGTCTATTATCTCATGAATGGCTGTGCATTAGCGATCGTTGGGATTGAAATATGCGCGCTAAGTAATTACTCTCCATGTGAGAATCTCTCGGCATCTTCTGCACACGATAACAGGGGCTTCTGGAGAGATGAGTAATCCAGTTCCAGCACGTCCCACCCCCTTTGCCGCCCCCTCCTTCACGCACTAATCACATGGCCAGGTGGCTTAGTCAACCTTTCGCTACAGGCCAGGATAATAATTGCTGTATTAATTGGTGTTGTCCAAGCTAGACGGAACATAAGAGATCCCACCGGGGCTAATAATTAATGTTTTTTTCCCTCTCTCTCTCTCTCTCCGTTCTCCCGCATCCATTCTCTCCAAACCTGCCTCCCTGCTTCCTTTCTTCTACCCATTCCTTCCTCCCTCCCTCTCTCTTTCTCTCTCTCTCTCTCTCTTTCTCTCTCTTCTGTGGTCTGTACTGTGGTATCATTAGGAAAGGGTTTCTACTGAGAAACAAGTGGTTAGATGTTGGAGGCTCATTAGAGTATTTTTAGATAAGGCCGAGCGGCAAGAGTATTGCTGGTGCCTTATTATGTTTATTTAGGTTCCGTAATCTTTTTGCTTGAAAACTTGATATGTGGGCATTATGCAAGTGCAGTACTTCTCAACTGTCTACTGGGATGAAAGCCTCCGATAAGGCATATTGTAAGATGCCCACGCTAAATTGAATATTGCTGCTTCGATGGAAGCCCTGAACCTTTTTTTCTTTTTTTGCTGAGAGTCTAGCCCGATAACATTGGAGCTAACATCTGTTGAATGTTCAGTAGATGGTTTCATCCAGTAAGCTGCTAACAACCACTAACAGCAACAACGTTGTAGTCAAAAGGATAACGTGAATAATGAGTTAGACAAAGAAATGCACACAGGATTCAGAATTCAAACTGCAAGGTAAGGTGACCTTGGAGAGTGAGTATTGTGCAGATGTTGAACTTGCAGCAGAACATGAGTAAATGGCTGCATGATGGCTTTATTTTGACTTAAAGTATGCATATTTGAACAAAAGTCTACATTAAACAGTCCCAAACCTTGAGCTTTATAATTTTTCTGCTAGAGCCAATATAGCATTTCCAATAGTATGTTTGCACTAAGCTATCAATGATTCACATCTACATTCTTTCCATTCTATAGCTTGTAAAAGACAATAGAAGTTATGTTTGAAGATTGTAACAGGCATATTAGCCTTTGTTTGACTTTTTTCTCACAGAAAAGGTCCCACCCATTTTAAATCAAAACATTAATCATTGATTCCTCTGTCATTCATTAGTTTTGTTGCTAGTTAATCTGACATACAAGTTCTTCAGTCCAAATAAGCCTATTTAGCCTATTTGCTAGATACCACAGGAGGAAAACATCCCATTGGGGATTTCAGGATTTTAACCATTTTGTCGAAATAAGAGAATTACTGCAATACAATCGTGATACTACTAATATTAAATAAAAATGACAAAGAGTAGCAGAGGGGTAGTGGGCTGTTTCACAGAAATCATTTTGATCCTGATCCTCAAGGCTCAAAACTGAAAAATGTTTGGAAAAATAAAATGCCTACCAGAGTTATTTTAGAGAGGAAGTCTCCAAATTAAGACTTTCTGGTGGATCTGTTTTTACATCAGGTGGATCTGTTTTTACATAGGTTTTTACATAAAGTCCACACCAACTTACATAAAGTCAACATACCAACTCCATACAAACTCCACACCCATGTTTCAAACATTCTTCTTTTCACACAGATAGTTGCTGAAAATGTTCACTAGTGATCTCAGATTTGGGCCTTGTACACAACCTCTTTACTAATAATTTTGTGAAGTAAATTGTAGTTGGGAAGAATAGTGCTAACCATAAGCAAGTCTGGATTGTTTTAATCATATATGGCATTTCTCATTAATACATTTCTAAATACACCATATAGTGTATTCTGAACTCAATGAACTTGAAGTATTTCATACTTCATTGTAATACATCTCATTTGATGACTGGTAGTTATACTGACTTCCTCCACTTTAACCATCTTCAGGGCGGCAGTTAATAAGGTTCATTAAAGGGTCTCATTAGTCTCTTTTGTGGTTGACTCTTGAAGTCACACCTTTTTTAGAGTTCTAATTAGAAATCTCTAACCAGGTGCATCATGCTGCTCCCCTTCGCTCATTCAGACTCTATTAGGGGATCTGTTGCAAAGATCAGATCAGAACACATCAATGTTCCTTAGAACAATCACACATTTTCTCAGAAGTTATTTGAATCAGATAATGACAGATTGAGACCCCTCAATTTTTTTCTCACCTGCCCGATAACACCATTAGTGTACAATTTAATTGCTCAGAAAGGAACAACAGAGAGACTTTCCATAAGAAACGAGACTACTATAGGAACATTATACACTCTCAGAAATGAATGTTTGAAGAATCTTCTATAAAAAGTGTTTGGAAGAAACTTTAAATACTTATATAAAGGTTCTTTACATGTTTGTAAGGTTTTCAAACTCAGGTATCTTCTTTACAACAGAGATCTTTACGGAACTAAAATGGTTGTTCTGTGGCATCTGAAAGAACTCTTTGTGGCATTTTTTTAAGTATCAATGAGTAATTTTCTGATGTCAGTGCAAATTAAAAAATGCTTCAGTCTAGAGTGAAGAAGTTGAAATGACTGTTTTCACTGGAATAAAAAATATAGCAGATAATTCAGTGAAATATGATTCCTTTGTGCATCGTTGCAGATTTTAAATTCTTAGAAAGACATTTTAGAAAAAGGAAAATGAGCTTTGGTGTCCAAAATGATGATGAGAGCTGAGGTAGACACTGAAGATGAAAAAGTTAAAATATATTTTTAGAATGCCAAAACTTTTAATTGTTAAATTTCAAGGATGATATTTAAGACAATAAGTAAATTATCATAGTGTATTATACATCAGTTAATACCTTTATTTTGTTTCCCAAAAATGTAGTGTATTGATTAAAATGCTTGGTGTCTAGTTTATAACAATTTAACCTGTTTACTTACGCTACTAGTTCTGCTGTACGCAAAAATCCAGGCTAAATTATATTTTCTAAGCTACATAATTTCCGCACAGTAAAATGCACAAGAACGGTTAATTTGTCTGAATTTAACATGGTGGGAAAATTTAATATTTTCTTATATACTGCCTCAAATAAACAGAAACTGTGCATCAAATCATGAAAAAAAAATGACATATTTGTGTCAATAAAGGATGTGTATTTATATTAAGACATGTCATTTGACCAGTGAGTGCTAACTTTTATTTTTTGTACTTTTTAATATTTCTTACTTTTTCATGTTACTTTAAATGTCAATTAAATGTTTAAAAGTGGGTAAAAAAAGTGATTAAAATTGTATTACTATATTTTTATTGGGTTGGTTATTATTATTATTATTATTATTATCACTATTATTATTATTATTACTATTACTGTTGTTATTATTATTGTTATTATTATTATTATTGTTGTTGTTATTGTTGTTGTTGTGGTTGTTGTAAACACTCCATTCCATTATAAACATTGTAAACAGACCTTAAGTCCAATAAAATTAAACTTAAGGTTGTATTTTTCTCTTCTAGCATAAGTAGTACACCTGAATCAAAATTCAACTCACTGCGTACATTTATGCATAAATTAGCACCAAACATATGTCATTATTCAGCAAGAGGACAATATTGTACCCCCTCCTCTTCCCCCATTCATTTATTTCCTTGAAAGCAGCGCACACCTGAACAGCAATCCACAATTCCTTCTTATAAATTCTAGACGATTGTTTATTCCGCTGTAATTCTGAGGAGGAAAGTGATCAGCATTTCTGAGGCAACAGCTAAGATGCCCACAGGGCAAATCAAATGGCTGCCTTCCCAGCATGCCTTGCTGCATGAGATAGTGGTAATTAACTTAATGGGGGCCTTGAATTGTAGTGGACGGTTGATTTGCGGCATGTGTTGATGCTCCCCCGCTGGCCCAAACAACTGCTTGCTGCCTCGTTAAAGCCTAATGTTAATGAATCTGATAGTAGGGCTGTTGTCTCATTGCAGTGGGAGCTCTTATTATGAGGTTGCTTTATTCTTGGTTTTAGTGCCATGGTCATGTATGCTGCCCTTTTTGAGGGGTCAAATCTCTAAGCCTCATATTCCTTCCCTTAATTGTCATACTCCTTTCGGGCAATTTCCATTGCCAGAGAGTTGCGTCCAGACTACCTGGCATAAAACTTGTTTTGTTGACCATTCAACATGGTCACGTGCTTTTAGGAAAAAAATGGGATGCTGGTGCGACGTGTGCTGTGTCATGTCTTTAAGTCATTAGTTGAAGAACACCCTGTACTTTCTTCCATCTCTAGTTACCAGATCTGCTAGAGGATCAATAATAGGACACCATAGCAAGACTGGCCCTACACAAGTAGCTAACCCATTAAATTAAACTGGCATGTAAGTAAGCTGATATAAGGTGTTTGCTGTGTTAACATTAATGTGAAAAACGCTTGATCTCAAACATATTGGTTACTGATGTCAAAAGACCGTTATTGGAATGATTCTATCATATTTCAAAATGGCTTTATTGCCTAATTGTGGAGGATCCAAAATCCATTCAAAATCCATCACCATATATGAGGGGGACATTACATTACATTAGATACGATTATATGGAAGAGTTTGAACACCCTCATTTATTTTCCCCAATTCAGTAAATTTTCTCCAAAAACAGTAATTGCGCATTTACGTGCCCAAGAGTGTGTTCTCTGTATTAACTCTTAAGGCTTATTATTCAGTAACTGCATGGAAAGCAATGCAAATTCTGAGTTATTCCTCAGTTAGTGTGTTATAGACATTTAGGCCAAAAAATGCACGACTTTGAAAACTCCTACCGCTACCATAGCTTATTTTGACATAGCAATAATGAATAAACAAGTAAAATAAATTTTTTGGCACTGGTGCCTTTAAGATACTAGGCTACAACCCCCCCACCCCCCCCACCCCCCCGTTCTACACAATGGAAGCATGTAATATTTCATATTTTCTTGTCACCTCTTCAGCACTGCCCAGTACTATCATCATGTTACCATCATATTACACTTTGTGAAGTGTTTGAGGAGTTTCAAATATACCAGCGATCACGAAAGTTTTGGCACCCCTTTCAAATGACATCTTATCTTGATTTTCTAATTTATAACAAACTACTCATTCTCAGACAAGAACACACTTTAGTACGTTTCATTGCACTGATTACTGATTGTTTGTTGAAAAGGTTATAGCAGATTTTGCATTTTCTTTTTTTTCAGTACATCAAACAAAAACATAGAAATTGTACACTAAAATGAGCAGACAAGTGTTATGCTCAGGCTTGTTCCCTTAAGAGGATGTGTAACTTCTTTTCACTGAAAATAAAATGGTCAGACTTTTGGATTTGACTGTATTCTCAGTTGAAAAAAAAGAGAAAACAGACATGCACCTCTTTCAGTATATTGATTCATAATACCTAATTATATTAATCAGATCACTTTAAATGACATTTGAACATGTGAGCAGTTTGATGTTACACCTGACGGCCTGTGTTTGATGCTGAGAAAACAAGCACAGGTTTTTCGCAGCCGTCTAAGGTCATCTGTCAGTTCGCAAATACTGTAATGTAGTGAGCAATCAAAAGCAGCTTGTCTGCTCCATTTTTTTATTTCAACAAGAAGAAAAAACAGAGCATTTCATGTGGAACCAGTGTGGGCAGCCTCTTTGACTGAAGCAGTGCGTGCTGTCAAATGCCTAACCCAAGCAATAACTGTCGTTAATTAGTCTGATAAATTACGTTCAAAACAATGACATGTTTAAATAGCCCAATTTAGCTCGAATCCTAAATGAGATATTACATCAAAAGACACAAATTTCTCCCTTTTTCTGCCCATTTGAAGAGGCGGGTGCCTTCCTGAAAGCATTTTTAAAGGTTACGATTTCCTTTGACGATAAAGCGGTACCTTTTAATGAAATTCTAATTAGTAATTTCATGGACTTTGTTATTAAGCATATCTGATTAGTGCACATTTTCACAGTGCTGCTTTAATTAAGAACACTTACAGTACGGTTTCAAACAATTGCCTTTTCAAAAAAATGGAGCAAATATGTTAAAAACCTATTTTGGTAAACAACAACTGTAGTGGTATGAAGTTTTAATTAAGTTTGAATGTAGTTTTTTCTCCACTCACCCCCGTCCTTCCATAATTATGCAGCAGCGGTTTCAACAGTTTAACTAGGCGTCTTTTTTTCTTCATGCAGATAGATCTCCGTATCCATTCAGACCTGAAATGACAATAAAAATATTATATCATAAGCTCTACGGACTATAGGATTCATGATCAAGATGCGAATGAGCATGATTTAGCAATATAATGTTAATAAACCCCAAGTTGTTAGCCAATTAGCCTCTTGATAGTGAATCCAACAATTCCATCCATTATTTTTTCTAAATTTCCACATGATTAAATGGTCACAATGTAAACAAAGTCATCCAGAGTGATCTGATGTGTAATGCCATGTCCTACTGAAACATACCTAAAGGGTATTGTTTACAACAGTGGTGACAAGAACCTGACATCTGAAATGTTTGTGTTTATAAGCTTCTACACAATAAGTATTACATTACATGAACTTTCAGATAAAGTTTTGAGCTAGAATGTATTTTAAGTACATTCACAGAGGGGGGATTTTTAAGGGTTTTCTAAAGCAAATTGTCGCCAAATAAAACTTCTTTCTCACTTTTACCACTATTTTACAATCGGCTACATTGTATTTAAAGATGCTGAAGATGTGTGGGTTTACTGGTTGCTTTGAATAATCCATAAAATATTTTATATTTGGATTATATGATGATATCACAACCTGTGGTTACTTTGACATCAAATCCTTTTGAACGACTTCAATCACAATAATTACATTACGCTAAGAAAACACAGAATTTCCCTTTAATATAGATTTAGTGTGCAGTTATTTGGCAATAACTGCACACAGTATGACGTAAAGCTCTGAAACCTATAGCTCTTTAGAATTTACAAAGGAGTCTATAAGAATTCACACCATTTGAATTACTATGTAGATGAATTTGCTCTTGACACAAGGTTTGTTAATAAGTTGCACTCAGTTTGACTTTATTGTTGCATAGTCATTGATTCTCACTCTAGTACCTATGACATTAATTGCCCCAGAGGGCTGCCATGCTAGGACTTTATGGAACTCTCCCAATGCCAAAATGCCAAGGTGTTTCCACAGTGGCGATCTGCTGAGGCCTTTGACTGACACGGTAGTGGAGGAAAGTCTATTTAAAGCACACAAAGGCCCACACAGCACCCCCCCCTCACCAAACCCAAGCCCTTTCCCCTCACCCCATCTCTTTAACATGGAGTCCACCTTGTCAAGTCACAAGCGGGACCCGTAATTTGGCCTAATAATTACCAGACATCACCACAATGAAACATCAGTGTCTGAACTTCTTTGGGCCCAACTGAATTTTAATACATTTGGAAAAGGTTGGCCGGAGGCATGGAGGCCTGTGTATGGGGGGAGTTGGTGAGGGACTCACATGTGGAAGCACTTTAGGAAGTGATAAATGATTTGAAATCCATTGCGTCCCCCCAAAATGGAAATTAGGGCGAACAGGTGTTAAATGGTAACCACTGGTGCATTTTTAATCGGGGGGGGTGTACCTCATTGTTTGGGACCAGATGTGGCAGGGCATATTTTGGGGTGTTAGTCTTTGGGGCTAGATGTGTGGAGACTTTATAGGCCATAACTTTAATGCTAGCATTATATAAACACTCTGCCACACAGAAGGTTTTTTCCTCTTTGCATAAACTCTGTCATACATATGCATTATATTTACTAGAAGACCACTAAGATTTGCATATCCTCACTTTAAAATATATGAGGACACCTAAGAATACTTTTCTGAAGGCCAGCATTCATAAGGCTATATGACACCCACATAAGCTTTTTGGCTAAATGAGTTAAACCTACATGGAAATTTATAAAGGCTTATGTCAACAAGCATCAGGTGTTATAGAAGCTCCAGAAAGTGCTATGACACTGGAATAAGTTTTTATAACTGTTTATGTAAGCTTAACTGTAAGTTTATAACTGTAAGTTATATGTCAGTTCTCATGAAAGGCTATTGTGGGTGTCATGTACCCTTATAAAAAACTACCCTACAGAAAAGTGAGGTTTACATGGTCACATATTTTATGTAATGTAATATGGTATTATTGGTTAATATTATTGTTCCTGTCCACTGGTGCACAGCAATCAAATATCAGAAGGCATCTTAGAAGGTCAATTTTGACTTTGATTTTATTTCAAGGTTGTAAATAAATTGTTCATGATGAATCTTAATAGATACTAACATGAACATACGTTATCATTAATATGTTATTATTAAATGAAAAATATCAGGTATTAGAATTATAGGCAACATTTTTTTCAAGGGTAGTATTCATAAGGCTTCATGACACCTGCATAAGCCTCTCATAAAAACTGACATAATAAAATATAAACTTCTATAAAATTGATTCCAATACGTGGCGGTGTTATGTCGACGTATAAAGTGCTCCGTAAAGTGTTAGTAAATTATATTTGACATGAAATTACACCATGAATGTTAAGTTGTAGATAGTCATACAACTAGCTAAGGGTGCTATGTGCTAGCTTGTCTTGTTAACCACAATTTATAAAGTCGGACTTTAGTGGCTTAAAAGTTGAAGTATCTTATCACCTGTATTGTATAAAGCCTAGCAAGTCTAGAAACACATATTTCTCCTTACCCCAAGTGTACTCAGTCAGTCAAGACATGTTTTGTTTCCAAAACCTGCTTGTGTTGTTTTGCAGTGGATTTAAGAGGATAATGTACTTGATACAAGTAATGAAGGCTTAAGCCCACCAATTAGCCTCAGCAAACCACTGAATTAAATGATCATACACTTGCCTCAAACTATGTTACTAAATTCTTAAGGCTCTTAAGTGATGAATGAATAAAAAGAATAAAGCAGACTTTTGGCACCCAGCATGTCTTAGCTGATTGCAAATTGGAACTAAAACAGTATTTCTAAATCTTGGTCCTGGAGGCCCCTTGCCCTGCCCATTTTAGTATTTTCTCTGCTCTAACACACTTCAGCTTATTCCAACAAGCATCAGTTGGAAAGGCTTTTTAATTAGCTGATTTGTTATATCAAAAAAACACTAAATTGTACAGAGCAGGGGTTGGGGACCATTGAGAGTATATCTGAAATTAGAACTGATACATTAGTTTTATTGCTGAGCTGTTCTATAATTTTTATTGCAAAGAATTTAAAACTGCTTAACATTAGGGACTCTTATCAACAAGGGCTTTGCAGAAGTTTACTTCATATAATGCACTAAACGAAAAGTACAGACCTAGTTGTGACGACCCTGGGACCCTATGCAACTTGCTGGGGGGATGGCCCATAGGGCCTACTGGTCTGACAGCACTGCAGACCAATACAAAGTTCTGGAGCCAACTTCTTTGGCCAATATCATTTATTTTTGTCTTGTGTGTAATAATTTTGAATACAAACATATCGCATTTTACAGTGGTTGCTAAAAGTCTTGGACCATTAGTAAAAACATCATCTATTTTGAATTATTTTCTAACTGAATACAAAGTTTTTCGTTACAAATGATATTCTCAACTTATTATATCTCAAGATATTCGCAACTTATTAAACAATTATCAAAACATCAGAATTTCTTAGTGTTGCCCTTTTATATATTCAGTGTTGATGAACTACCAATAGAAAGTCCTTCCAGGCCCTAATTATGCTAGAACTATGCTTACAAAACAGCTGTACCGAAACTGAACTCCACAAAATCTGTGAGAGCTACACATTGTGTGTTTGTGTTATTATATTCAGCACTATTGTCCTGCTCAGCAAAACCCCAGGACTGAAAATTCCACATCAGAAAAGCAGCATTAATGTTGCATAAATATCAGTGAGTCGCATGCATACACACAGAGTATTTCCATCTGATGAGCACCACCCTTTAGGCCTTAATCCTGCCAACCGCTTATCCACTCTTATTCCTGATCCCTTATGACAATCTACATCTCTTTCTCTTTTGCACGTTCGCACGCTCATCACACACTTGATTCCATGGAAAGTTTGGGAAAGGCAGATGAATCGTCCACTTGTTTTAAGTCGAAACACTCTTGACCTGTTTGGCCACAGCTGACTAAACAAGAAGAGCAAAGGGATGATGATGGCAGTGGGAGGGGTGAGGTTGATGAAGATGTGTTATATTTCTGACTGACCTGTGCACGTCCAAGCATGCATTACAGCATGATGTGTACTAATCAGACTGGAAAGATGGACAGCTGGGGAGAGTTTTTTTTTTTTTTTTTAATTTAAACCGTGAATTTACATCATGACCTTTTGGGCTTGCAAAGTGCTAAGCTTTGCGTGGACGTGTGTGTGTGTTGGGGGGGGGGTTCTGTTTTATTTCTTTAATTTCTTTAATTAATTAATTAATTAATAAGTAAATAAGTAAATAAATAAGCTTTTGGTGTGTGTGTGGGGGGGGGTTGCCACCCAGGACATACATTTTTTTTTTCATTTCTTACATTCAGCTAAATGAATGAGTAAACAAATGAATGAATGAATAAACAAATAAACAAAGCAACAAACAAATAAATACATAAATAATGAAAAGTCTGTTCCCTGTAAAACATTTTATTTCTCACTTAAGAAATCAGCAAAACATGTCATTTGACTGAGGGTGTTTAAACTCTATATGACTGTACACCACCCCAGTAAATTCTTCTTTAACATCCTACCCTTTCTGTTACATGCTGTTACAGCACAAATTATAGATTGTCTGAGTTAATCTACTGTATATCCCAATCAATGGAATACATTTGTAACTGTTTTTGTATTGTCTTATATTGATTAACTGAATTATTCTGCATTATTGCACTTTAATTTACAGTATGTGTAAACTGTAAACTGCAACTAAAAAGTCTAGAGATTAGTACATCTATAAAATAAACCAATTTATTTGCAGATACATGTAGAAAATGTTCTATTAAGCTAATATATTGTCAATTTATTGGTATTAGATAATTAGTGGGTGCACCCAGGAAATGTTAGATTTGTCCAGAATGATGAATGAAGCTGTAAAAGCTATTCAGAATTCATCATATTTCAAAAGTGGAGATCAAATCTGAGACTTTGTCTTTTAACTTCTGTTACTTTGAAAAGTGCAGGAGTGAGTATTTGGTAGAGTGGGGAGAATATTTGGTGGTCCGCTAATGTTTTGGGCCACTTGCTGTGATCTAACATACATAAAATCACACATGCAAACACAAGAATGCACGGCAAACTGTAAAGGCTACAGCAGTTACAGCGGCCCCTCTTGAGTATTCAGGAGAGTGGGGAGAGTACTCGGAGGACCGCTAACATTTTGGGCTGCTTGCTGTAATCTAACATATATAACCCCATGCATGCAAACACAAGAATGCAGGGCAGACTGTAAAGGCTACGGCATTTACAGCGGCCCCTCCTCATCCACTACAGCCTGCTTTGCTGATTGTAATTGGTCAGTTAATGAGTCTCATAAAGTGGGTAGAGATTGCAGAGTTCTACAGAGTGCATTGCTTTTGCAGAAATTAGAAATTTCCATACAGGAATCTTGTGAAGGTGGACAACAGGATGCAGTGTAATGGCCCAAAATACCAGATATATCCATGGAAGTGGACAGAGTTTCTTATTTTATCGCCTCTTGGTTATTCCTAAAAGTATCGAAGACCCACCACTTAAAGGAAGAAAACCTCATGCAGATGTGATAGCATTATGTAAATATATTTAATTAATTTAATTAAATAGAAAACTGCTATAGCCCAGTAAAGGGGGAGAAAGATCAAGATTAGTTTTACTTGGTTTCCTATACTGAAACAAATGAATTAGTCAAAATTGATGAAAATCAATTTTGAGAAAATGTTGATAGTTAACATTATTTGAACATAGTGGTTAAGATGACCAAGTTAGTTATTTGAAAAGAAAGATAGATGTTTGACAATGATGCTTATTAACTGTCTGTCACTTTACTGTCACAAAGTCACTTACTTCATAAAACATTTGTCACCTTGTTATTAGTGTCATGAGCTGTTGATATACATTCATAGTACTTTATGAATCTGTTATTCCGTGCTTATGTGCGTGTTCTGAAATCTTTGTGAGCCTTAAAATATGTATAAGGTATATACATGAATTTGCCTTCTACATCACTGGCAAATATGTAATAATGACTGACACATACTTTGTATGTTGGATATTAAAGTACATAGTAACTAATGTGTAATATAGATTTTTGTAATGATATTGTCACGTCTGGTCCGTCTCAGCCATGCCCCCAACGCAGCCCGTTGCCGGAGTACTAGGAGGTACACAGCTTTGGGCACGGGTGTGTGATGTCATGGTTGTTGTGTGTGTGGTCGTTAGGTGCTTAGGCAACCCAGGTGAGAGTGGGGAGCTTCATTAGCACTCTAGCTGGGTTGCTAGGTACCTAACGACATGTCCACCTGTCCTGTGCTTGAGTAAAGTGCTTGAGTTATGGTCCGTGTCGTGTGATTGCCTGTCTGTGTGAGTGTATATGTACAAAAGGTCAGCCAATCCTCAGAATCGTTGCGTGGTCGCCCAACTCCATACTGTGGCTCTGGGACAGGTTCCGAATCTTGTAAAGATTGCATTTCTCCTGGTTCATGTTTTGTATTCTGCTAGTAGGAAGTGAAGGCAGGCACGCACACTGAGGACTTTCCTAGTTTCATCCAGCGGTCTCTCCAGTGGCAGTGGACAGAGCCAGCAGCCAGCCAAGCTACGTTCAGCTGGAACTCTTTGCAACTTCATGTGCTTGGTGTGTTGACAGTGTGTGTGTGTGTGTGTTCTCTCTTACTATATCTGCAGGCACGAACGCAAGAGCCCCCACCGAATGAGAGAGCTCCACGGAGCGTGGAGTAATTTGTACTGGCCCCTGAAAGCAGAGGGCTTGCTGAAAACTGCGGAAGAGTCGACTTTGTTGCAGTGTCCGTGCCCAGTGTGAGGAGAATGTTTCGTTTGGAGTGAAGGTCCTCCTGAACTTGATACTTGAGTTTCTGTTTTGTTCATGCCCTCCGGTGGTCCTCCAGTGTGAAAAGTGTACCTCTTCCAACTCAATCTGTGTGTTGCATATGTGTAAGCCGGTACGGCTGTGAAAAACCTGAATTCTGACATTAAAACCCAGTTATCTCATTATCTCTGTGTCCTGCTAGTGCGTCCTTCCCCATACCCGCCATGACACATATAAGCACATAGTATTACCGGTATTTATGAAATCAAAAACATTACTACCTATTCATTTAGTTAAGTACTGCATTGTAAAATAAAGTGGTCCACATGAGACAATTTGCCATTTTCTTTGGTGGGTGGTGGTGGTGTACTGATGCTTGGTCCAAATGTCTTCACACCGTAGTGACCAATTTTATTATCCGAACTATGTCTCATTTTTTCTTGTATTTGTGAGCATCGGATGGATTCAGGACATTGTAGCTGCATTGTTTTGGCCTCAACCTCACTTTTATGGGACTTTAATTGGCTCTGCCATTAATAACACAGACAAACTAATTTAGCAGAATCTATTTGTCTTTAAAAAAAAATGCAGGAACAAAGACTAGGCGGAGGGAAATCAATCTTAGCCTTAGCAACAGAGCTGCTGACCCGTTTACTCTTTGAAGACTGTCGGTTTAAAAAAAATAGAGGGAGGTTGTGGGGGGTGGCAGGGGTGGATGGAGAAAAGAAAAAGGCATCTGAGAAGTTATTTAACTACAAACATGGCCTACCTTCCCCATTCCAGCTGCATAATCAAGCATAATAAGTGGCCTGCAAAGGTCCACTTAATGTATTTTTAACACTGCAGAGCAGCTAATCCTGTCAGAGAGAATAAAATGGAGGGAGGAGAGGCATACTGTGTGTGTGTGTGTGTGTGTGTGTGTGTGTGTATGTGTGTGTAAGCTGTGTGTAAGCGATGGCATGGATTTGAGTGTTTAACTCCATAACCACACAAGCAAATGGGCCAGCTTTCACAGACAAAAGGGAGCAAGAGAGAGAGAGAGAGAGAGGCAGACAGACAGAGAGAGGGAGGGAGGGAAGAAAAGAAAGAGAGAGAGAGACTCATATTTCTGCCCAAAGTGCGGATCCATTTTTCCGCTTTAGTGGCCATCAAGGAATAGAGAAAATAACAATAACAGCAGGGGCAGGCCAGCAACTCACTGACTTTACACTAGGATGAAAAATGCTTGACATTCAACTGGCCCTATAATCACCCGCTCTCATTCCGCTCTTTTAAATGGAAGCTTCCGCTCTGTGGCCACTGTATGCTCCATAACACATATCGCATCCTCTTCTGTTAATAGCCATGTAGAAACTCCCCCCCCCCCCAAAAAAAACAGGTGCTCTGAAGAGGTGCTGATATCTGTATAAGCAAAACTGCGTTGTGCTAACACATCTGAGCCGGCATTCATAAGACTACATGACACCTATGTAAGCCTTTTTGTACTAGTGACATCAACCAACATATCGTCGCTGTCTGGCGGAATCCTCGTAACTCCACTTTCGGTCTTTGTTGTTTTTTTTCATAAATCGATACTATTGGTCAGTCTCCACTTGGGTCTGTAAAATTTTGAAATTATTAACCAATGAAAGTGTTGAAAATAGTTATACCAGTTTTGATGTCACATTATTCAATTACTTAGAATATACATAGTTTTTTGAGTTTCCTGAAAAATAGCCGTTTTGGACATATGAGGTTTCTGCCCGTCAGCGACGATATACATTTAGAATGGCTTATTCTATATTCCAACGGCTTATTAGTCATAATGGCTGTCCATTTTGCAGAATCTCAGAAAGTGTTATGACAACTGAATGGAACCAGCCTTTATAAAGGTCTGTAAGGTTTTATGTCAGTTGTTATGAAAGACTTATGTAGGTGTTGTGAAACGCCAACCTAAAGTGTTAGCACAACACAGTTTAGGATATTCACAGTTTAGGATGTTCATAAAAGATAAGCCTTTCATTACAACTGACGTAAGCAGGCCTTAACATTCATAAAGGTTTATTCCAACAAGTATCATGCAGTGTTAGGACAACAGATGTTGGAATGGTGGAATAAAGGTTATAAATACCTGCATGCCTATAAACCTTGGGTCAAACATTGTGAGTTGTTAAATGATCTCAAAATGACTTGCTTAAATAGTTTCTGAATCACTGTGTTCCTATTACTCTGTAAAACTGCTGGGATGTTGAGCCTCCTGGGTCATTATTTCCATAGTGCAGTGCTGTTTGGGGGTAATTTTGGGGTTGCCTAGCCCTTAGGTTAGTGACTGCTATACTAGCAATCTGTCGACCTTGACAGTTTTTTTTTCTTTTTGTGTGACATAATGATAATTTTAGCTTGTTCTAACATAGCTTTAATGTTTTTTTCTCTATTGTCTTATTGTAGGATCAGTGATGCTTGCAGTGGTGCTATGACAACTTTTGAAATTATAGTTGAATGTAAGTTTTAGTATTAAAGTAGACATTAAATTTATCTGTGTAATAACTTCATTGTTAGTCAACTAGCTGGCTAACTGGTTAGCTGGTGAATGTTAGCATACAAACTAAGTTTTTTTGCATCATTTATTTGTCATATTTTCTTCACAGGCTTGTAAAAACATGACAAACTATCTGCAGCAAGCTGAGAAGAAGCATAAAAAGACTTGTGATGAAGATTCTAATTGGGCATTTTGTAGTTAGACACTACGACTATCCTTGTAAAAGATTCATGAGTTGTTTAAAATGCATGTTTAAAAGTGCTTATTAATGGTTCCTAATTAGATAACACTAATTGGCAGTTATAACACAAATTAAAAGGGTTTACCTTGTTAGGCATTATTTTACTTTGTTGTTCTCCAGATTTTCTTATTCATCACAACCTGTTCAACCAGCTTATTGAGGTCCTTGTACTTTTTTGTGTTACAGCTGCTTCTTAACGATTTGAAGGTGTTAAATTACTAATCATTAACAAACTAATTAGTTAGAAGTGTGTGTGATAATTTAGGCATGTACTTTGCAGAATGCTAACCTAGTAGGTAGAGGCTTCCCTTATTTCTTAGCTGCATCAGCTTCACTGCTCCAGTGTAAAACTAACACTAAACATAAACATGTAAAAGAAAGACACCAAACACTGAGACTAATCACATTTAGGCAAAGTGTGTAAATCTGAGCCATCGCTTTACTGCACCTGTTCCAGAGAAACTAAACCAAATGGAAAACAAAATGTGTGGGGCAGGGGTATTTCACTGTGCTTATGCACAATGCCAGTTCAGACGCATAAGTTTGCACTCCCTCCCAGAATCTGTAAAAGCAGTCACCAGAACAGGCGCAAGGCAAAACAAACAAAGACATTGGGGAAGACAAACAGGCGCCTTGGGCGCATCAGGCTGTCTGTCCTCCTTCCCTCAGCACAGCCAAAACACCTTTTTTTGCCTGGGTGCGTTAAACAGACAAGGCCTATTAGGAGTTCAAGCATATAATCACATCTCTGTAATGAGTTATTAATTAAATGAGGGGCATCCATTGCCCTGCTAACAGCCTCATAAACAATTGACTGGAGATTTGTGATTTTTGACTCGCTGACACCATTAAACAAATCAATATTGGGTTTTTCTTTTTTTTTTTCCCTTCGTGTGCCAACGAGAGCCAGGCGCCCAGCTCTTTCCCCTGGTCTTCACCAATCAGGCGTGTGGAATACTAATGAGGGAATTAGCCGCTTCATATTCAGCATGTGGCCCATCAAACAGATCCTTATCAACGGGGAGCTGGGCGATTCATTTGCATGGAAGAAGACTCTGCTTTGTAGGTAAAGATTTCACAATATGTCATTCATTATGCCCCCGCCTTTTCCATCTCTCACTTTTTCCCGTAGTCCCCCTCTTCATGCTCGCACACACACACACACACACACATGCACACACACACGCACACACATGCACACACACACACACACATTTCTTTTAGCTGCCTCCCCAAATTAGGGAATCTGGTTAAGCCTGCGTTTGGCCCTACGCAGAGTGGGTTATCCTGCTGTGTGCGAACGCTCTTGAAGATGTCTTTAAATGTGTTCCCTTTCATGTCACTGCAGTGTTTATCTTATTTATTTATTTATTTATTTCAAGCATCCAATTTTTCTAATGAAGTCCCCTGTCCTTTCTTTGAAATCCTGCAGCTGACTAGCAAGGGACTTGGACCTTGACTGCCATTCGGTTCCTTTTGACTGTGGCCGCAATCTCAACTGATAAACGCTGCACTTAGCACACCTAATGATGTTTACCGTTCAGAGCACAAGAGCATATGCTCCCAGTCTGCTTTTAAGTCAAACGCATAAGACATGTGGTCAAATGCTTGAGAAAAGTTTTTGCCCCTTACAAACGGACATAAGTACATTGCATAACTAACAACTGTAGCTAGTAACAATTTTTTTCTGTATGTTTGCAAAAAAGTGAGGGGAAACAACAATTTAAACATTTATTTTGCTATTTACTACATGAAGTATCCCTAACAACTGGGTAATTAAAAATTTACAATCAGTAATGGTACTACTGGAGATGTATTCACAGTTACAGATGAATAACTGTATTTGTAGTTTATATAATTACACATACGTATTAACCTTTGCTCGTTTAATTATATAAATGTATCCTTATGTAACTGCATCCAATTACATGAATAAAAACTTTACATGGGTAAAAGCAATTTCTTCTGATTTTTCTGATTTTGATTCTACGTACGCTGCTCTGCTGTAATATATCTGTAGATCCGAATACATCACCAGTAGTTACACTGTAGCATGCATTATTAAAGTGTTATTAGATACAATATACTATTATACATATTATTAGAGACAATATAAAGTGGGATCAGTCTTTCTATGTAAAAATCTGACAAAGTATGCATTCAGTAGCATAAACAAGATTAAAATACCCAAATTGATGAAAAAATATTCAGACACCAAAAATTGTGGCAATAAATATTTAACTTTTTGCCTTTACTTTTTACACAGTAAAAAAGATCCTTCACATTAAAAATGTCAAAGTCCTCAGTGAATGTTTAATTTTAGTAAAGTCAAGAAAAATCTTGCAAGCACATTCACTTTTTTTAGAAACCAATCCTGAGTTATTTTGGCTCAAAATTTTCATCACTATCTTCTTCACTTTTTTTGGTTGATGAGATTAAATCCTTTTCTAATGTGTCCTGGTACAAAGGCACTGCCAATGCATTTATGGTGATCCACTGAACAGGGAGTTCAGGGAAATTCATTTTACTTTAGCATACCCTCCTGACTTTTTTGAGTCTCCATACATCATTCACACAATGTTAGTCAGTCATTAGCTGGCTTTCAACCGCACCTTGTGTTCCATAAACCAGCCTTTTAGTGCAAGTTAAGGATATAATGACCCCGCCCGCCCCCCAAACTAATCCCAAAATGATTACTCACACACTAGGTTTTAGTTTCACCAGGTGGACTGAGCAGAAGGTGAAGTGCTTGTTTTGTCATAACCCTTGGTCACTCTGTTTCAGGCCTCTACCCTTCACCTGAACAGGTTGGGGAGCGCTCATCCACGTGTGTGGTCACTAATAGGCTAATGTCAGAACTCACTCTGATTGCAGCAGCAGTGATGCACAACGTCCTTCATTAATGAGTTCAGCAAGAGCCTGTTGGAGATGACTGGTGGTCTAAGGATAGCAGTCATTTATCATTGTATTAAGCTTTCAGAGCTGTTGAACTTTGTGCATGTGTGTGTCTACTTCATGGCATCTAATGAGGCAGAAAAGAGCCTTGATTGTGATATTAGGTATCAGTCAAAGTCAGTCTAGCCCTTAAGATCAAAGAGATGTCTTATTATGGGGTTTTCCTGCAAAGATCATCTAATTAAAGGTAATGTGAATTAGGCTGAGAATTACCGTGCAATGACTATGTCAATTGTAAAATAAAAACGGAACATGGATTTTTTATTGATAAGATGCCATCTATCTATCTATCTATCTATCTATCTATCTATCTATCTATCTATCTATCTATCTACCTATCTAACTGGCTAGCTAGCTAGCTATCTTCTTACACCAATCAACCATAGCAAAAACACCTACCAAATATCACGTAGGTCCTCCATTCCAAAATTTTGCACTTTTGCACAGTTATGTATCTTGTTCTCCTATATGGGAAGGAGGTGTGAAAAGAACTATAAAAGCAAATAATAGCCAATAGTCTGTCTAGTCAATAGAGAACAGAAATAATAGTCAGTTGCAGCTCTGCCCGCTAGTATCTAACTGCCAAGGAGGAGGACAGGCCAGACATGTAGCGGAAGGCCTGAAGAGGAGGTCACCATGGTCCTACTCCTCCTCAGACGGAGGCCGCTGCCTCATGATGCATTACAGCACGGGATTATGGGGGACAAAGTGGGCGCTGGACGGTTTTTGGCAAGCCATTAAAAGCCTGCTCCTCTGGGTCTCATTGAGAAATGATTGCCAGTGAAGTGTTTGAAGTCTTTCAAAGACCAATGTGCGTTGAGAGAGAGAGAGAGAGTGTGTGTGTGTGAGAGAGAGAGAGAAAGAGAGGAGTGACAGTGAAACTCTATCTGTCCTGCTTATGCAGTCAATTTTTCCTCGCTTTATCCCTCTAACAGCACCAGGATGTGTGTTCTCCCCTCATAGCTCCCGCCGAGGTTGCCAAACTCATTTCACCTTCCGGACCCCAGCTTGACTCTGCGCCAGAAAATCCAATGTGATAACACCACAATAAGCCTTCACTGTCCTAAGGGAGTGTTATTATACAGGATAGAGAGAGAGACAGGCATGTTTGGAGTGAGAACAACAGGTATTGCTATGTTGCATTAGCATCTATTTGACTTAAGAAAGCTAGTTAGTCATGGTAGCAGAAATCTGTCTTACATTCTTTGTGTGGCTTGTTGCTTTCCTCTGTCTGCACTTCTCCAGGAATGATAGGTTATAATTTGGTCAACTGGTTCTGAATATAAAACTAGTCTAGAAGATCCTGGGTAATGCCTTACTGGAGCACTGCTACATAACACCGATGCAACAGTATCATATGCATTGCACAAAAGATGTCATATGATCAAAAATCATAGTTACTGTCATTACAATTACCAGTAACAGGATGCTGTTATAGAAATGGAAATGAAAACTTTTCACAGATACTGTCCATTCATTTAACCGCATCATGTAACATATTATTTGATGTTAGATCTTAAATTAGCACATGATCTAAATAGTCATGACATCTAATTACAATTATTGGTAACAACACATTATATTCATGGGAATAATCTGTCATGACACCAAATAATATCTGCCATGTCATGTTAATGGCATGTTTACATCAATGATGTGTTGCTGGGTCACTCATCAATAGTTCAGAAAGACATTGGTCATAAGTGTTCATTTCTAAGCCCATAGGGTTGTCCAAAATATAGGAAACACCACATTAAACACTCACACACCAATCATAACGGTGCAGTTTGTGGATGACTGACTGTGGCAACTGCCCTCTATGCTCTATCCTGTCCTGGAAAGGGTCCCTCCTAGATCCACCACTGACCAGAAATTGTTTGGGTGGATGATTATTCCCAGCATTGTCATGAAAATGTTATACTGTTTGCTGCGATACATTTAGTCTATCATGCGGTAATTTCATTTGTGAAATTAGTGATTGATAAAAACCTTTTATTCACACATAAGCTTTGCCACTATGTATCAAAAATCTGAAATGGCTGGCCTTGAGCTAGTGGACAAAAAAAAAATACAAGCAAAAATCCCAATTTGTGATGGCAAAAACCCTATCTATGATTACAAAAAACAGAGTTACTTAGTATGTTGTGAAAACAGTGAAAGTGAAATCAACAGTGGGTTGGTACAAAATGTACAAACTTTTACATTTCTTTGACAAAATAATTCACAACATTTTCATAAAAAGTCAATTGAATGGACATAGAAAATCTGTCATGCATCCTGTTCACAGGCCGAAAGAGCTATTTTGATCAGTTTCTTGCATGTCACTGCTTTTGTATTATGAATCACCAGGCTATGCTTGTTACAAACATAATACCTTATAACTCATTCAGTAGCTATTAGGAGTCGTCCAACTTCAAAAAGGATTCAGATGAGAATGAAACTGCGCTTACATTCCAATCAGCTGTCGCAAATGACATGTTCTCATTGCTTTGGTGTCATGGACAGCGGTGACAAGTGCAGTCTAGAGCTGTATTGCAATGTTTCATATTCAAGTTCAAGAAATGTGTGTCATTTAGAGGCAATCCTTAATGATGTCTTATTGAATTACCCTCATTTATTTTCATTATGACATCAAAGAAACCCGAAGGTCACATGGTGGACATCCTCCTCTCCCCCGACACACGTGAAACCTGAAGAAAAAGATGCAACAATAAGGAATCTACTCTTTAATAAAAGGTTAGAATCACGTTCTTATGTTACAACTTTGTGGAGTGCAACAATCTAAAAGGGAAATTCTTTTAAGCATTTCTCCATCTCCATTTGGTATACATGACTGGATATCCTCTGGTCAAAGTCATCACACTATTAAAGGTACAACACAATACGTACAGTCAAAACTACAGGCATCAAATATAACCAAACCTTTCAGTTGATGGTTGACTGAAAGTTGGTTCAGCTACTGAATGGATGCTAAGTTGGTGTAGAACCTTTAAATTATGTGTTTTTACATTCACAGTAACTGATAAGTAACTTAAGGTGATTAAATTATGAATATCCTCTTACTATGAATTTACTTTTTAATCATTTTTCATATTAATAATTGATGACATTTTGTACTCATTATTAATTCAAAAATATAAATTCAAAAATATAGAAACAATTTAAATGGTATGTTCACATATTTACTTTACTTCATTTAACTTTACTTACATATTATGTATTTTAATGATCTATATACAATATATTTGTTTATCTGCCTTGAGGTTTGACCACCACTTTTGAATTGGGCAACTCTGAATTTTAATATAATTCATAGCTTAAGCTATGTTTATTCAACACACCTATATTTTCTAGTATTGTTGCAGTTTACTGCTGTTGAATATGTAGAACAGCCTTTTGGTAAAACAACTGTATACAAATGCAACAAAAAAATGCATAAAATGTTTTGATATCTTACTGAAAGCATTGCCTCCAGTTGCTTCCAAGATTTTAGACTTTGTGTGTTTCTTGCGGTTAGAGTGCTGAATCAGCAAACTCATCCTCAAGAAACTTTGTCTGTTTCTTTTTTTCACTGTCCATCATCTATGCGTATCAGTTGCTAAAACACGTGGTGACTTTTGCTGAACTCAATTTAGTAAGGTTTTGTTTAACAGCTGTAAGGAGAGCCGTGTTAGGGGGGGTATGTTAAGTAGTGTGTGCACTAGGGTCTGGAGGGTGAACGGTGAGTGGGGGGATTCCACTGTGAAGGGACAGGTGGACGTAAGCCGATCCAGGTGCCACCCAGGCTCAGGCTGAACTTGAGACGTGTCCTCACCATCACACAGAGGTGAGGGTCAACAGCAGCTTCCAATCAGAAGTAGTAATAGGCAGGGTCTACCTCAAGGTTCCTCCTCTGAACCAATGGAATGGAGACGGATCAGCCGGCCCCAATTAAAAGTCATAAAACATCATCAGAATTCAAAGACCCAGTTGCCATGGTCGCCAGTAGCAAGCGGGGTGGTGGTCACACCACAAGACCAGAGTCGATATCAGTTAATCAAGGGTTGAACAGACAGACTTTGTTCTCTGTGTCTGGTCTGGGCGCTTCATCTCAGTGAACTTGACATGGTGGCCTGAATCCGAGTTGAAAATGAAGACCTAATGGTGGAACCTTGTCCTTTTTAGGGAAAGCAGGCATGGAAGGTGACCATCACTACTCAGTTTGTATCAGTGGTATCAGCGGGGTGTGATACTCAGGTATGTGCCATGTGTCCATTAGTAAAACACTAGAATTTATATATGCCCATTTAAAATGCACAATGGAAGGTATTTTTGTTTATTTCTACTATTTCATGTGAGATTTTGATACAACAAAGAAAAAGAACTGTAACTGGAATGCATTTGTGCAAGAAAATGAAAAAGAGTGATTGCACTTCACACCCCACTGCTCACATATGAGCAGTTGGGTGTGACTTTTGTATGCGGTACATTGTGTTAAAATAGAAAAAAAAGTTTACATTCAGAGTGACAACGATTTACCCAACAAGGGGTGGGGCTTAGATTACAGTGTGAGTGAACGTGTATATAAAGTCAAGGTGTTGACGCAATGACAATATCAGTTAATTCTAAACAGCCAAGGCAAACATTTTTTTACCTCGTTTCTCATATAGGGTGCCAGCGAATTCAAAACAAAACTTTAAAGGGGATATATAAACTATTTTTACAGTTTTTATTGTATTTCATATATTTGAGTGAGGTTCACTTACAGTGTTAATTTGGCTTTAAGCACAAAAAACATTCATAGTTCAAATTTTGGAACAATTTTCTGATATATACTGTTCCAGTTGGCTGCCTTATTTACAAATCTGTCTAGACTGAAACACGGCTTGTGATTTCAGTATGAATGGGCAGAGCTAAACTGCTTGCTAAAACAATCTAAAGTAACTCAAAGTAATTTATGATTCAAGCATATTCAGCATTACAGAAGTAATCTTTATTCATTTGCGCAATATATTGAATCCCTTACACTCAAAGGGCCTATGTTTGGGCCCACACTTCAATTCCTCATTCTCATAATAAGTCTAAAGTCTAAAGAAATAAAACAAGCAATTTAAGAGTTATTAAAAAGACCATATCTTGTATTTTATTTTTTTCCATGCAGTTTACTCATAACATTTGTTTGTTGATGTATCACAACAGTCATAAATTATTTTATCATGACAATTTTCTAACCTCTTTTTATCATTTCGAGTTAATTAGGGTGTTTTTATGACTGGCCCTTTAAGACAGATATATACCAATGACCTCTGTTTCAACTGATTCACTGTATTGTTTCCAGTCCAAACAGCAGTCTGGCCTGAAATATACTATATCACTATAAGAGACTAAACTACTAAATACGTGGATATATGTAAATGCTCTTGTGACAAAAAATGAGATTTTGTGCTGTCTTTACAACTTATAATTCATGTGTGGACAATATGGAGAAGGGATTTACATGCTATGAAACTTTACCAGTATTTACATACTGCATTACATACTACCTTTTA
Organism: Alestes dentex; assembly: GCA_037576975.1. Classification (NCBI taxonomy): domain Eukaryota; kingdom Metazoa; phylum Chordata; class Actinopteri; order Characiformes; family Alestidae; genus Alestes; species Alestes dentex. The sequence goes on from JBBIGA010000146.1 coordinate 22,469,476, forward strand.
ACTAAAATCCATAATTTGGGCACTTTAAAGGGTTTTAATTGATATGCATTAACTCATAGGTTGACTAAGCCAAGACAACTTGTTGTCATCATACTAACAGTTGAGCAGGACTTTCTGAGGATAAATATCATATCATGGTCTGTTTTAACTGTAATATTAATATAATGATGTAAATTGACTCTGTTGTTTATTCATGAGTGTCTCCTTTCTAGGACAGGCTTATTGTTTATTTTTAAAATCCAGTAATTAATGCAGCCTTAAATTTGTATTTCTGTTGTCTAATGCCTCAGGAAAGGATTAGGAGCACTTACTATTGTAGAATGAAGCCCTCCTCCTCTCACCACACACACACACACACACACACACACCCACGTACACATACAACCACATGCACAATGTGCACACACAAGCACATGCACACTCATGCCTTCCTGAACAGACATGCAGCATGCGCAATCACACATATATACATACATGCATATACACACTTAGGTGTAGACAACTAGAGTAGGAGTAAGCCTGAAGATCTGGATAATTTACTCTTAAAATACAAAAGAAGACTTTAAAGGATATCTAAGCACACTCTGCTTGAAAATTCATGTTCTTAAATGTAATTAAAATGTCAAAGAGGACTGTTGAAGTCAAGCCTGGATTTAAAAGGCAAAGCAAAATATCCTGAAAAAACTGCCCATAGACTCACCAGGTATGCAAAGCACATGGAAAACCCCTCATCACTGTGAAGGATCTACAGGATGTGTAGTGATGTACTGGCCCACTGTTGTTGCATGTACTTAATCTACATGGAAGGGTCATAAGAAGGTAACCACAACTTTGCACTCTTCACATAAGTCAAAGTCTTAAGTATGTAGCACAGAGGCATTTTGCAATCAAGTACCGTGAAATAATTGGAAATGCATTTCAGTGCCAGTGGTCAAGTAGATGGATATATCGATTATGCTTTGGGTTTGGGTAGTTAATGGCACAGAAGATGTTGTGGGGTTGGTGGTAAGAAAGAATTCTATATATTATCAACAGATTCTGGAAACTGACCACAGTCAGTGAAGAAACTGATAAAGAAAATAGGCAGGATATTACAAATAGACAATGTTCAAACAGTACATCAAAATCAACCTTGAGCTACTTAAAGATTTTGAAATGACCTTCACTGACAGATGCTCATGAAATATTGATATGTTATTTTTCCAATATTTTAAAGTCAAAGCAATTGGGCATTAAAATGTGCATAAACATGTCATGTTTAAGATGATTCTCTGTAGAGGAGGTATTAATAAAATGCATAAATTGACCCAGGATGCCTAGACTGGTGCATACAATTTCACACACAAACACACACACACACACACACACACACACACAGAAACACACCTTTGAGGGGTCATCCAATGCAAGTAAACTGATGCTAAACATCATAGACAAAATAATCTTATACACTCACTCAAAGCCATAGTGAACATGTACAAATATAATTAAGCAATGGCAGGTGAAAGCTGATGGAGACAAAAGTGAAGGGCATTGGTTGTAGCTACATTGTGAAATCATTCGTAAGGGAGAGACTAGCAAGAAAAACAAACACAGGCAAGGATATGCCGTCAGATTTATGCAACAGATGCACTGAAGGGCTGACATGAAAGTGCAAGAAGATGTCAAAAGGTGTTTTTGATTGTTTTGAATTTTTTCGACACTCATTATACTCGGATTACATGGATACGTCAAGCTTGAACATATTTTTATTTTTAAATATGCCTAAGACAAAGAGTCCCAGTGTGGAGTGCGAATCCTCTTCCACCTCAGCAGACCCTGCTGGCCTGAGGCTGCACCTGTGGTTGACAACCCAAAATGGGACCGGACGAAACCTGCCCATCTGCCTGAGGCCCTCAACACCTGTCCAACAACACACAACGAGGCACAAGGGCATTCATAATCCACACACATACACACAGTTTAAGACATTTCAGGTATGCCAAGTGTATGTGTTTAAGTGTGTGTTTGATTTTGGATATTTTAAGGAAATCCAAAAACCAAATTAACACAGGCCCAACAGAATGATCCAGACTTTGTGAAGCTTTTTTTAATTAAAAAAAACAAAAAACAAAAACAAACGTTCCTTTTTTAATGAGGTTAAGATTTAGTGTTAGGATTAGACTTTTATTACTTATATTTTTATTTTGTTACTTCCATTCCTTTTATTACTACATAGAGGTTCGTACATATGGCACATATCAACCGTAGCATTAAAACCATAACATTAAAAAGTAAATAAATTGTGAAATATGCAGTTACAATGGCACCTGTCAAGGGGTGGTCAAGTGTTAGGATCTGAGTGACAAGGGTTAAATTGTGATGGCTAGACTACTGGGTCAGAGCATCCCCCAAATGGCAAGCATTGTGGGGTGTGACTACCTAACAAAAGTGCGACAGTGTCATGGGTGCCCAAAGCTTCCAGATGCACTGAGGTTAGCTCATCTGGTTTGATCTCACAGAAGAGCTACTGTGACACAAACTGCTGAAAATTAGATGTTCAGCTACAATCCACACTTGAACATCAGAACTACACCATGAAGCAATGGAAGAAGATGGCTTGGTCTGATCAATCACGTTTTCTATTTACATAGTGTGGATGGCCGGGTGCATGGGGGTTGCTTAACTGGGGTTAAGATTTCACCAGGATGCTTTATGGATGAAGGCAAGCTAGTGGAGGCAGCGTGATGGTCAGGGTAATGTTTTGCTAGGAAACACTCAGGCCTGGCATTCATGTGGATGTTACTTTGATTCAAGTCCATTCCTGAACATTGTTGGAGATTAAGCACACCTCTCCATGGCAATGGTATTCCTTAATGACAGGTCAGCGCCTTCAGGCCCTGACATTGTATGAAAACATACGTGTCTGTTTGTGTGATTGTGTGAGCACACACAGTGCCTTGAAGTGATGGCAACAAAAAGCCCCAAGTAATTTAAAAAGCTTTTAAGGGGTATAAAAACAAATTTGGTTTTATTGGAGTTCCTCTCCACAGGTAGAGACATGTCCGTTAATGACTGAGAAGTTACGGGTGGTTTGTAGCCAGTGTCACTACCACTGGGCCTAGTACTGCCTCTAGTTACTACTTCCTCCCACCAGAGTATGCACAGAGACCATAGTGTAGCTCGGATATTGGGGTGACATTTGTAGCATTCCCGTCCATGTCTGCCGGCTATGTTTTTGATGTCTTTCAACAATTTTTCTTACACACACAGTTCCTTCCTCAGGAAATGCCAAGGCATGTGTTTGTGTGTGTGTGTGTGTGTGTGTGTGTGTGTGTGTGTGTGTGTGTGTGTGTGTGTGTGTGTGTGTGTG
>JBBIGA010000146.1:22477745-22494832 GCA_037576975.1 Alestes dentex
GTGTGTGTGTGTGTGTGTGTGTGTGTGTGTGTGTGTGTGTGTGTGTGTGTGTGTGTGCATGTGTGTGTGTGTGTGTGCTGTTCAAAAGTTTGAAATTACTTCAGACAATTGATTCCCTGCACAGTCCTCGAATAATCTGCAGGAAGGAATTTTACTTATGTCCAGAACCATGAGTCAAGGTATTGAGAAAAACTGAGAGAGCTGTATAACTTTAGTAAAAATTACATCCAGAATGGCTCAGATTTTCAATTAAATCAAATCTTAAGACAGAAAACTATAAGTAAATAATAAATTATTATAAACAGATCTATAACAGATTTATAATTAATAGCTCATTGAAACCTGAAGTACAGAGTATGAATAAAGAAAAAAATAACTTTTCAGGTCCAATTCTTCTGTATTTCTAATGTTTGTTGTCACAAAAACTGATTCTAGATCAGCATTCCGACTCCTGAAGTGGTTTATGAAAACGTTGTCTAAAAAGACTGCATTCAGCAACACAGTTTTGTAGTGCATTTGCATAGCACACAGCAAGTCCTAAGTTGGCCCAAGTGTGCACCACCTTATTAACAAGCTGGAAATAGTCTGAGCAGGTTAAAGAAAGTTTTAGGGATGTATTTACGAGAATGATTTGGGTGACTTTTGGTAGCGGTAGCAGTGGTAGCCTTGCACTGCTAAATTAAAGATGCATAATTTGGACTCCAGACATGTCTTGGTTGATCGACTGCATCTGGACTAAGTGGAAAATTGTGCAAATTAGATTTTTTACCAATCTCTAATAACTGTATTTAAGGTCAGTTAACCCAAATGGGGTTCAAACTGGGTGTGTTTAATGAAAATTGCTGGTTTCATGGTTTGGTACCATCTCTTAAAACAATTGCTCTTACATGCGTATTCCTTGATGACTTGTTTTTCCAGCAGGCCACTTTAGACAATGCTTGTGAGCGTATGGTCTTTGTGGTCGGTAATCAAGTGAGAATCGCTGATGAGCTTGGACACTTGATGCCATTCCTATAAGGCTGATTGTGTCCCCAGTTGCAAACTGAGGTATATTCTTCTGTCTTATTTTTGCTGCTGTGGGAGTGCTTTATAGAGCATATAACTGCGCATTTTAGAATAAACGTCCACACAAGAATATATAAATCACTCTAGTCTTCAATTGTCTGTTTGCCGTGGACTCGGGCCAAAGCCGTAGAACCTGCATGTATTTTCCCTCTTCCTTTCAAAGCACCTTAGCGCTGTCATAAGCTATTTTCTGCTTCAGCGCAAATCCTAATTGATCGCCCTCAATCTCACCTTTACTTTGCAACGGGGAGATGATATCATTTGATACTGATATTTCTCTCTGTCTTGCACTGGTTTAGCACTGTTTTCCCTGCTCTGGAGTAACAGAGCGTCTAGACAAAGGCGTATGTACACAAGAGCGAGCTCAGGATAAATGTTTAGACAGTCATTATTGTAATTTAAAAAATGTTAAGGTTGACTTGCTTCGGAGCACCGCGAGTGTGAAGCCCTCGCCTCCAGCACACACTGCATTTCTCTCTTCCTCTCTCTCTCTCTCTCCTTCTCTCGCTCGGATTTATTGCTGCCTGTCATACCAGCCATGTTAACAGGCAATGCTCTAATTAGATAAATAAAGATATGCTCTTGTTGTCAATCACCCACCCAGTTAAAGCCTCATCCATGGCTTTGTTGAGACTGTGGCATTGTTGCTTAAGAACACTGACAAGCTGGCAGCTCTGTGTTGACTGACTCCGACTGTTGTTTAGGCAATATGTTACAGAATGCTGCCAAATAGTGAGGATGGCGGTCTCTTAAATCAGATGCTTTCTGTAAATATTTTCAGTGTAAATATATAGTGGTTTGAACGTTATTGCCAGCTGGTGCCTCCTAATAAAATAAAAGATTTGCATCACATCAGCTTTCTGAGTCATATCACATGCACTTTACTATAAACCTGACCTGGTATCTCTGGTCAGATATGCAGGTGTGCAGTTAGCCTATTTAGTGCACACTTTGTATTGGTCATCCTCTAGCCCTTCATCAGTGATCAGTTTCACACCACAGAAATTCTGTTGTCTGGGAATTTGTGAGTGGCAGACAAACTCTCAGCCTTGCAGTGTCATGTTTAAAAACCCCATTGCTTGTTTCCTAAACGCATACTACAATGCCACTATGTAACTAACGGTAAATGGTCCACCATCCACATGGTCAGAAACCTGTTATTTGGTTAACAACAGCCAGTTTTCTATTCAATTTTTGTGAAGTCACAAATATTCACACAATTACATACAGACTATTACTGTTTTGCCTTGCCTTTTCATGCTCAAAAACACAATAAGGAGTGTTTTGAACAAAGCCAAATACAGGGCAACCAGTCAGAAAAAAAGATAATTTACATTTCATAAAAGAATGAAAAGGATAAGCAAGCACTGCAAAATGTTCATGTAAAAATTATATATTCTCGTCTTGGTGCAGAAAAATATTGTAACTAGAATGCAAGAAAAATTTAGGGTATGAGCCCTTTAAATAGCAGAAGTATGAAGTAGGTTTTTCCAATAAAGTGGCCAGTGAGCGTGCACTGCTACAAATGAAAAGCCAGCCAAAACAGCTGGACTCCAACTGCATGTCACATTAAAGTAGTGTATTATTTCAGATGGAGCATCTTGGACAAATCTGTGTGAGTAAAAATAATAGCTAATTGACCTTGGTCCAGTTTTAGCCACTTCATAATAGCTTGGCCAGATGTTTAGAAAAATTGCCTGCAAGTCAACACCTGGGACAGCAGGTGACTTATTCAACTCTAAGTAACCATGAATTGTTGAGAGAGAGTCAGAGAGAGAGAGAGAGAGAGAGAAAGAGAGTTAGCCCTGGAGGGCTGGAAGTCCCGTAAAGCACTTAGCTCTGCATTCGTTCTGCTTCTCATGTCACTGTTTTCTTTATTTTCTCCAGTGGACAAGGGAGAGAGAACAGGCTGAATCAGGCCACTTAGTCCAAGAGGTCAACAAAAAATAGACTAATTAAGCTTCAGGGAGAACAGTGGAGGCAACCCAGCCGTGTGACATCAACTGAGCTATCAGCTGATGGACGCTTCTTCAGACACACACACACACACACACGTGCACAAAACACGCACCCAGAGGTCATAAGGAAGGTTGGATGGAGCAGCTGGAATGGCTGTAGTGGATGAAAGCTGGTCGGGGGCAGCGTCTGTTGAATGGATCGAGCTGATCAGAAAAGCACACCGCTCAGGAAGTTGTCCCCAGTCCTAACGAGAGCAGAATTATTGAGTAACAGGAAATTAAAAAATTCCTGCAATGCCGATCCACCACTCCAAGCCATAGCACTGCTCCTGGGCCTGCCCCCTTCTTGAACTTCAGCCACAACGTAACAGTTCTTTTTTTCTTCCTTTTTGGCTTTTTCAGTTTTTACATCTTGCTTTACCACTGATATGAGCTCCACTACAACTTATTCCAAGGCTAAGATTGGTTGTTCTTACTGCTCTATTTTCGTGCACAACCAAGATGGGTTGTTTGATTTGCAAACATAAAAGGCGCTGACATGAATTGCAACAGAATTATATGTTGAGGTAACAAAGTACCTGTTTGCTGACTCTGCTCTTTGTAGTTTAGAAAAGTTTTAGAAACAAAACAAAATCTTTGAAAGGTTTAAAAACATTGTTGAACTTACAGTTCATCTACAGTTCAAAACAACCTACAGTTCATCTACAAAGTCCATATTTAGAAACAAAGCTGCAAAAATGGCTCATTTGAATTAATTGTTTTTGTGATGTCATAAAAGCTCATTTCCACCTGTTCAGCCTACAGTAGTTTAGCCCAGACTGTTTTTCAGGAGATCTGGGCAATCAACAGAGTGGGGCAATCAGAACCGAGGTCATTACAGACACATTAACCATTGGTATTCAAAAAACCATTGGTATTCTAAAGTATAAATAGACATTGGGAAATGTTTACACAAATATCATAAAAGGACCTCAGGAGAAAACAAACAAACAAGCAAATAAATAAATGTTGGATATGGCTTTTTTCGTTATGTAATTCAAACACTCCCATGTAGTAGACTACAAGCCTCCAGTCTACAAGATCCAGCTAAAGATGTCTATCGTGAAGCATGCATGTTTGCATGTCATGCAGGCTAAATGAAATTGGCACTGCATTAGACATCCAATACACTTTGGAGCATCATTTCATAAACCTTTGACATCAGTGTTTAGATAAGGGGAGCGTTTGCTGAGCGCTCTGTTTTCCCCCCGCTTCACTGCCATTTTACATAAGACACAGTCCACATTCTCAGTCGGGACGAGTTTAGAGTAAGTGTGCATTGTTTGGCCCGTTGCTATAGTCGCAGTGGGGAAAAACATCCACATACAATCTCAGCCCTAAAGCTCAGCATGAGCAAAGCTGTTCATGCTGTCCTGCTCTGTGCATACAGGCCATTTGGCTGTAATTGTGTGGAGCGCTCTAATGCGGGATTAATGACTGGACACAGAAGTTGTGAAAACATCTATTTGTCATACATGTCATGGCTAGTAATAGAGAGGGACCAGAAAGCCACCAACAGGCATGTAAAACATTAGCAAAGGGAGAAGCCCAGGTATATTATTATTCCGTTTCAGCACCATGTGCAAATGGTTAACAGGCGAGGCTGGTAGCAGGCTGCTAATGCGAGACTTTATAGGCCTTTGCACAAATGCCAAAGGTCATTTAGTGGTCAGAAAAGCGACACATATTAGCGAAAACAGGGCTAGGAATTGTTAAAAACCCAGGTGAAGCTTACTTCGCTGAGTGTATTTATGGTTGCGCAGGTCCAGCGTAGACAGCGTGGAAAAGGCTGTGAAAATCCACCCAGGAAATTAGATATGACACTATTACACACTTCGTCATGACCGCTGGCCCTGATTGGGTCCCACCCCCCCCCACCCCCCATTCTGTTCTGTCTCTGCCTGCCATCAGCTATAAATATGACATCACTCAAGCATACGGAGCGAAGTCCAGGTCCCAGGGCAGTCGTAACTATGACATAACCTGTTTTAGGCAAAAAGCAGATTGTTGCATCCAACTCATTTCAGTTCTTCCAAAAGTGAATGACTCTTTGAAGCAGGGGTCTCTTTGAAGCAGGGGTCTGAAAGGCCTATAGAAGTTTGGTATTTCTCTGCTCTAACGTAGCTAATTAACTGACAAGTTAAATCAGGGAAATCACCAAAAAGTGCAGAGATCCCATCTTAAAACAGCAGTCTGAACCGTCTGCAGTTTCTTTCATTGGATGGTTCTTAAAAGAACTATTTTGGTGAACGAGACATGTGAGTGTGATGACCCTACTGTTTAAAGAGTCTACATATAAGGTTCTTAGAAGGGCCCTTAAACTAAGGAATCTTTACATTATGTGACAGATATTTGTGCCCTTTAAAGGTTTCTCATTTACAAAAATGGTTATTTAGAGACTTGATCGACTCTTTTATTGCATCACTCCAAGAAGCCTTTGTGGCACCTTTTTAAAGAATGTAAGCAAGCAGCCAAATATTACAATATTTTGTTGCTTTCTTTTCTTTTTATCTTTTTAATATTTTATCTGTACACATAGGAAATTTCACATGTATATAATAATGGAGAAAACCAAAATGTTCCAGTGCCCCAATCTCATCTGGATAAGAAAATGATAATAAATATTTGATTCATATTTATGCAATATAATATAATTATATATAATATCATATAATATCATATAATATAATTTACATTGAAGATTTATGATTTTTTTCACTTGCCAAGAATTTTTTTTTTGCAGTGTCACAGATAAATGTAGCAGTTACTGCAAAGAGCAACATAAGAATAATAACTAGACAATAAACCTGTTGTTTAAGGGGTTAATGACATCCAGGTTTTGGCGGCAAAAAATGTTTCACCCACAAACACGCACAAACACACCCATACACACACACACACACACACACACACACACACACACACGCAATAAAACTCCCACAAAGTAATTACTGGCCTTTCACTCACTGGATGTAGTCTGGCAGGGTACACTCTGTGTTTACTATTTGTGTTTATTGGAGACCAGTGGCAGGTGCTGTAGAAATGAAGTATGGTTCAAAGGCCTTGTTCTGACATGCAGAGTGATCGCGCCTCGCCCATTATCTCCCCCGCACCATATTAGCACATAAATGAAGCTTCACTTTGTCTCCGGCGCGCTGGAACTCACTTGGAAATAAACCAGTCGGCCCTTATCGTTAATGGGCAGATTTCTGACATCCTTAAAACCGTCCTACTAGCAATATCCAAGGCCTTTAGAATATGCAAGCAATGTCTTTGAACCTGCTCTTTTATCTGAGCTTTAGGTGTGCGTAGTGAGTGAGTCTGTTTGATATATAATCCCTAATATGCAGTTAATTGACATCTTATTATACCTCAGCACTTGAAATGTATTCCTAAACAAGCCTTGTTTACGGAGTGAAGGTGATGTGAGCAGCAAAAACTTTAGTTGATGGTCATGATGACGTGTAATACAGTGAGACCGGACACAAAGACAGGGTTGGTTTGAAGCTTCAATAACTCAGTGAATAATTTCAGTTTAAGTCTTGGTGTTTTATGCAAAAAAACATACAAAAACCAGGAGGAGATGGAAAGAACTGTACATTGAAGGAATAATTCTGGCAAAAAGCAAATTCACATAATTTTCCATTTGCCCCAGATGATGTCAACCAGCCAAGACATGCGTGGAGTCCAAATTTTGCTGCATTAGTTAGAACTGGAACCACTAATTTTGCTAAAAACACTAAAAGGAGTCATTCAAATATTTTCCATGAATGCATCTCCTAATTTCTCTCAACATGCTTAAACTACTTCCAGCACTTCATTAAACGGGACCTATTATGCAAAACTCACTTTAGTTATAGTAGGTCTATGGGCTATACAAAACAAGTTCCTGAAGTTCTTTGCACAAAATCACTCTCACATAATGACACATCACCAGCTCTATTTTTCACAGTTTTAGGCCCTTTCAAAACGATCCGTTTGGACGGAGGGCCCCTGGTGACGTCAAGAGCGGGCCAATTGGCATAGAACCACCCCTCAACTGTCCCCACCCACTAGCCTGTTGCTTGTCACCTCTTTCAGCGGCCATCTTGGGTCTTTGCAGCTTTACGTATGCTGAATTCAGCCATGCCTGACTGGCAAAAACTCGCTCCGCCCAGCTGGCCAATAGCCCAAAAAACTCGCTCAAATCACAATAAAGCAACCTCGCTATTGGTTAAAGCAAATAAATTGCCGTGAAAATACACTAATCACGGCAGAAAATGCGTGTTTTGTTCCCGTGGACATATACGGTAAGGCACGCTCCGCTGCGCCCCAACACTAGATTAGTTGAAGATCCGCCATTTTGTCTGCTAGTTTTACAAGCACGGATAAGCCGAGCGCAATGTCTACCGGCAAAAGCAAGTCACACATGAAGTGTTGTGTTCATCTTGCTCAGGGTCCGACTCGGGGTCGAAGATATAGGGCTGGATAGCACTTCTGTTTTCTGCCTTTTTCACGTGTGTTAAGTGCCCCAATACTTTTGTCCATCTAGTGTATCTCTCACTCTTTCTTTCTCCCTCTTTTCCTTCCTTCAGCCTGGTCACAATACAGGCTACAACCACTGTCACAGATTGAAGGCATGGGAGGAAAGAAAGAACCACTTTCACTAGTATTAAGGACATGGATTCTAATGTGTAAAATCCAGAATTTAAACACGCAGCTTAAGCATGGGATGGGTGGGGCGTGGTCAGCAACAGCTTATTTGCATAAAAGGGACAGAGCCCTGAAACGGCTCATTTTGAAAGAGACCGAAACTGTCAATAATTAAGCTGGTGATATCTCTTTATGTGAGAGTGATTCTGTGCAAAGAACTTCATGAACATGTTTTGTGTAGCCCCTAGACCTATTATAACTTGTTCTTAAAAAAAAGTGAGTTTTGCATAATATGTCCCCTTTAAGGTTTAGAAGACTTATAGATGTGGTACACTTACTTTTTGGACAACAGAGTTTGATTTCACAAACCACCTCAAGTGTAGGAGTGCTGATCTACAGTCAGTCTACAGTCAGTTTTGTGAAAATTAACATCAAAAATACGAAAGAATCCCCGGTGTGCTAAGTTTCAGCGGCCTCTCTTGGATCCAACATTTGATGCAGAAGTGGCGCTGTTGTCAACTTTCACTCTAGGTTTCTGCACACACGTGCATCAGAACAACTGATGCACATGTCTATCACTGTCAACTAAGATATAAACAAAAAGTAACCTCAGGAAAGGGCTGCTCCCCAAATTTGGCATGCTGCAGGGACCAGACCCACAGACTGTGGCATCGCCTGATGTCGCTGGCTAGGGCAGGGTGCATGGGGAAGTGGAAACATAGAAAGTTGGTTGGGGCTAAGTTAAAAGCTAACGCCAGCCAGCCAGCTATCCCTTCCATTCTACTAACCAGAGTTTCCTGCCTGGATAATAAGATTGCTATGTTTTTGTTTGTACAGAGACATGGCTCAGTAAAGGTGTTCCTGACATGGCTACCAAGATTAGTAACATGCTAACGTTCCACCCAGACAGAAGCATCATGCTGACCTAAAAAACTCATAGTGGGGGCGTGTGAATGCTGTGCTGATCTCTAGTAACTGCTTACTGCCGCTGGAGTAAGCTGTTAGATTTAGTCCATTCTATTTACCACAGGAATTCACCACTGTGCTCATTTGCTAATGCTACCAACAAGCTGGCCGAACTCTGCAGCGCCATCAGTGAGCTAGACTAGACTGTTTATTGTCGCTGGAGATTTTAATCATGCAAATCTCAAGTCAGCTCTCCCTGAATTCCATCAATATGTGGACTTTCTAATGTGTGGGGCAAATGTGCTGGACTGTTTTTACACTAACATCACTGATGTGTACTGTGCTGAGCCCCGCCCCCAACTTGGCTACTTAAGCCATGTGTCTGTCATGCTGATCACAGCCTACTGACTGCTTGTCAGACATGCAAAGCTCATTCGAATGCAGACGAAAATCTGGCTGCCAGGAGCAATCTCTGCTTTTCAGGACTACTGAAAAGCATACCATGTTTAGGGAGGCTGCAACCTACCAACTTATCAAAATGGAGGAGTACATGGTGTCGATGACTGGCTATATCAGCAACTGCATGGACATGCTCAGAAAATCCACAGGCATTTACAGGACACTGGTGACACATGACACATGTAGCAGGGTATCTGGGCCATCACCAACTACAGGACATATCCACCTTTCTGTGTTGGTCAGGACTCTCCTCCATATGCGCTGAATGACTTTTATGCACTGTTTGAGACACAGAATGACACTGCAGCAAAGAACCACGCTGCCCCCCAATAACAAGGAGCTCTGTCTTACTATGGCTGACATGAGAAGGACTCTGCTTAGAGTCAACCCAAGACCGCCGGACCAAACAACATTCATGTTCTCAGAGGATGTGCAGACCACCTGGCAGATGTTCACACAGACATCTTCAACATTTCATCTTCACAGTAATTTCAATGTGCTTCAAAGCCACAACCATCATCCCCGTTCCAAAGAATTCATCAGTGTCCTGCCTCTATAACTATCTTGCCATCCCGCTGGCACCAATCATCATGAAGTGCTTTGAGAGGCACACAAAATCAAAGCTCCCCCCTCGCTGGAATCCCTGCAGTTTGCAGATCATACTAAATATTCAATGGATTATGCCATCACCTTCACCTGCCCCTCATCCATCTGGACAAAAGGACACTTATGTTGAAATGCTGTTCATAGACAGTTCAGCGTTCAACACTATCATTCCTCAGTTTCTGAAAGCTGAGACTTGACTTGTTGACTTCAGAAGGGCCTGCTGAACATAAACACTCCTCAGTGGAGATCATCAAGTTTCTTGGTGTTCAGATCATTTAGAACCTCATGTGGACCCTCAGCACGAGCTCCATTGCCAAAGAAGGCCCGGCAGCATCTTTACCTCCTGCAGACACTGAGAAAAGTGTACAAAAATGTACTCAACTGCTACTGTAAATGTATTTATTTATATATAGTATACCCAGGTGCTCTTACATTGTGAAAAACTGCCAATTTGTGATGTGGTAAAAAAAAAAATGCCTAAAAATATTTATTATTATAGTGTAAACCCTAAATATGCCCCCAAATATGGGGTAAATACAGTAATAATTTCATTTCATTTACAGTAATAAAAATACAGGACTTTAAGAAGAATAAAACAAAAAACACAAAAACACTCAGTGAAACTATCGAGAACACGCAGGAAACTGTCATATTGTGGAAACGTTGGACTGCATCTGCTGGAGATGCGTCACCGGGCAGCAGCCAACATACGTTTGCTTTGTGTTCTCTTGAAAGTACTAAAAATGTATGAAGTTATATTTTGTATTGGAAATTTAGCTGAATGTACATTAATATTTTTGTTACAAAATTTGTATATTATGTTTTTCTTAATAATTTAGCACTAAAATTCATGTAAAATTATATACTACCACAAAAAAGCAAAAAAATGCTATTTGCATTTTTATATAGGATATTTGCAATTTCCACAAATTTGCAGGGGTTTCTGTGAACAATTATTAGTTAGGGAACGACTGAAGCCGCTGTCACTTGCTATTTCTGCACAATTTTTTCTACCTCAATCTTTACGTTCTTTTCCATTTTTTGTACACTTAACTCACAATAGTACTGCAGCTGTCAACTACACTGTTTGTTGTCTTGTTTTGTAAATTATTGTACTGTTATGGTGTTCTATTTTTTTGTTCTTTGGTGTTCTGTTTTTGTTATTTGTGCTGCACCATGGTCCTAGAGGAGCATTGTTCCATTTCACTGTGTCCTGTGTATATGACTGAAATGACCATAAACAGCTATTTGACTTGACTTGTCAGCAACATTCAAATGTTACATTCCCTTAATGTAAAAAAAAGATTTAATAAAATTTTTATTATTAAGTCATTTTGGATCATTTCTGTTGTATTTGTCTTGTAATGACCACAGAATGTGAGGGACATTTTAAAAGAATGACAAGAAAAAATATCAAACCTGTCCTTCTATCTCACAAGATATCAATAACTCATCTAAAATTATGAAGTTCTTGTTCACTTCAATCCCAGTTCTTTTTCAATCCCAATTCTAATTTTTTAGTAACTACATGGACTACAGCACTAACTGGGTGCGCTATTCTTAAGATACAGAAGTGTGGAATTGACATTTCACACATAAAGGCTTACTGTTTATTTGTATTTGTCCATTGCTGCATTTGATGTTCATATTTGTTACGTAGCCATATTTGTTACGTAGCATTTTCTTGACTGAGCTTTGTTTGTGTTTCCAGTAGTGTCTTGAGAAGGACCTGGACTTTGATGGTGATGCTTGCAGACGTCAGCAGTAAGGATCCATTGTGATTTCAAAGTGGACTTTTTCGCAGCAGAAGGAACAGGCACCTTTTTTTTGACAAAGGCTTTTCAGCTTCATGTGCTACTCTCCATTTCACCCTCTCATCCATCTCCCATTCATTTTTTCCCACCTGCTTTTCTTTATTTCAAAGACTGTGGTCAATACTCTTGAAGTGAAGTGATTAAATTTGGAGTAATACCATGCAACAACTTTTCAGTAGATTATAAAAAAACATGAAAGTATGAGACTGAAAGTATGAGTTTAAAGAACCTTAATCTAAAACGTTCTGGGGTTGTTCTTAGAACTGTTCATCCAAGCCAACAATCACTGAAGAACATTCATTTTTAAGACATAGAATCAACTAAATTGATCGAAAGAGCTCCATGGTACAGCTGACATAATAAGTAACTAGTTGAGAACACAAATTCAGCTTTAAGGTATAGAGCTATACACCATTACTCTGCTGCATGAAACTGTACACTTATCGCTGTTCATATACTCCAGCTCTTTACTTTTTTCTTAATTAGCTCTGCGCTCTTCGCTGGGACGCTGACTGGGCTCAGAGAGATGCTGGGTTTGGCAGCTGGCACACTGGAGATGTGAGCGGTTGGCACAGAGGCGTACATGAGAACTGTGCCAGTCCCTGGAGAGTGAGAGGTGTTAACTTCTAATAGCTGCCACTCTTTTAGTCTCTCTCTCTGTCTTACTCCTACTCTCTGACACACACACACACACACACACACACTTTCATTTACTCTTTTTCAGCTCAGAAACCCAGTAAGAGAGAGCGATATACTGAGAGAAAGAGAGGGAGAAAAAACAATGAGAGAGAGGTACTGAGAGATACATAAAGACAAACCAATTCAGAGAGACTGAGAGAAAGAGAGAGAGATACTGTCTGTGACACAGCTTCAGAAAAGGAGAGAGATGCTGAGAGATCCAGAAAGAATAAGAGAGACATGAGAGAAAGAGATACAGGGAAACCAGATAGACCAAAACAGAAATGCTGAAAGAGAGAGAGATACACAGAAAGTGAGATGCACAGAGAGAGAGAGACTGAAAGATATAGACAGCAAAGAGAAGGGAACCGAGAGAGAGAGCAGTTTTTAAAACATTAATGCAGCTGAATGCATCTGGCCCGGTGGCTGGAGAGTGCTGGATTAATCAGAACATTAAGGGCAGCTCCACATTGGAAATAATTATGGGAGGCTGACAAGGTGCAGAGGTGCCAGTGCTGGCTTCTTTCAGGAATGCATTTTAAAAAGCAGTTTAAAAAGCCCTCAGATGTCTGCATTATCTCGCGTGACCAAATTAGGGGCAAATGAGAAAAGTTTATCTGGCATTTTGGAGTATTGAAAGAGCTTAGGCTTTATAAATTATACAGTGTGTATATGTATGTGTGTGTATAAAGGGGATGGGGAAGAGAGAGCTGCGGGTAAATCCCTTT
This sequence comes from Alestes dentex, assembly GCA_037576975.1. Lineage (NCBI taxonomy): Eukaryota > Metazoa > Chordata > Actinopteri > Characiformes > Alestidae > Alestes > Alestes dentex. Next base: position 22,490,631 of record JBBIGA010000146.1, read on the forward strand.
TGGGGAAGGAGGGTATGGGGTGGAGTGGGGGGGGGGGGCCTTGGTGGATTAAGAGCTGAGTGTTTTGTTTCTCTCTCCATCCCTCAGTCTGCACACAGGCAGCCAGAGCAACTTTACAGGCAGATTAAGGCAGAACGGCTGTGTAAAACTCTTCATACTGTTTGTGCAAATGAGTGCAAGACCGTCTTAACACGCAGGGAAAAGCCACGCGGTAAACTGATTATGGCTGACCACCCATGAAAAATACAGAAAAAAGGCATGATTCAATAAGCACCACATCTCTCACAAATCACAGTCTGTGAAAAGTGAGTGGGCTTTATTACACGCTCATTTAGATCCACAATATTGCCTAAGACACACAGTGTAACAACACTGTGATATTACAGTGCCAATGCTTCTCCTGCTCAAACGGATTCGGATGTGCATGATTCTGATGGCAAGGGTTTAATGCAACTTTACAATCTGTATCTGTATGTATATTAGTTTCCAAATAAATAAATACAAATATTAAAAATGATGGTGTACCAATGTTAATAGTATAAGATGTACTGCCCTATTTTGGAATAACTGGAAGTGACGATGTATTATTGATATGTTGGTAGAGATTCCCTTTTGTCCCATTCCAGTAAATATTCAAGTATCATGTCATTTCTCAAAAGTGCAAATGCACAGTGTGTAAAACCACCCTAAACACATCTTTGCCCCCCTTTTTGACATTTTGTTGTGGATTTTTTAGGGCAATATGTGTTTTCATTCACCTTTTGAATTGTCATTAGACATTTCTCTCTGGCCAGTGGCTTACACACATAAACCACACGTGTGGACTGGCCACATGTAAGCGGCCCATTTTTGGGAAGTTTGCAAGAAGTTGTTTCAAGTTTGGTAAGAAGTGGTTGTTATCCATATGAGTACTGTTTTAATATAAGTGGCAAACCGTAGCCACAAGAGCTAGGCCTTTAGTTCAGGTCATAAATATCAAAATGTGGCTGAAAAAATACAAAAACATCCTCTATGTGATTATAGCATAATGTTAGAACTAAGCAAATAGCTTTACAAACATTTTGTACTTTCTAGATTAACCATGGACATCTAAAGCTTGTAAGAGACATTCCATGTTTTATTCTTTACATGTTTTGAAGCTGTAATAGAAATATTAACATATATTTTTACCTTGTATCTTGCATTTCTAGAGTGACTCAAAGAGCTGCAACTCTTCATCATTTGAATCACGTATTGAGGACTTCCAGATTTGTCATTGATTCATTACTTCCTAATTACGTTTGCAATTAATCTTCATTCAAACTTCAGTCCAGCACCTAAAGGCCCAATCACTGGGAGAGCTCACTATGCCAGCCTAGACACCTCAGAGGGGAAAAAATCTGACATGTTTCCATAGGGCATTGCAAGGATTTCATTTGTTTACAGTACAAATCTAAAAATGAAATTACTGGTACTGAAGTTCAAATAAATTGCATTGAATAAAAATGCACTTTTTTGGGGACTTTTAGTTCCCCAAAAAATAATTCCTTATTTAAATGTTTGAAGTCCCCGAGGGTTTCCTTTTGCTTAAAACATCTTTTATAGATTAACATTGAAGCCTAATAATTTATTTTTGTACATAACCGTTTTGTAAATAACAATTGGAGCCTGTATGGTTTTAGTTCCAGTAAGATTTTCACTTATTTTCACATTAATGACACAAGACATGTACAAGTAAGTTGCAAGTTTTATAGATTAATACTTTCACAGGGAATTTGTGCAAAGGGGTTGAAAATGGTCACCTATTTACATGTGTATTCATTTTGAACACTTTTTTTTTAATTGAGAGTAATATATATGGTTACATCCATATCTGCTGGGAAGCATAGTTAGTAATGCAGTTTTTAATCTTGTGAGCCTGAGTTTATTGGTAACACATGTATAATGTTGAACTTCACTCTGAAAGAGCAACTCATTATGAAGTTACGTTACTTTTTAGGCCAAACTAGGGAAGGGTGATCAGAGCCAAAGTTCATCTGAGTCCACTCTAAGCAGACTTTGTACACTGAGTAAATTTAATTGTAGATTATACTGTATGAACAGAGGTACAACTGCTGAAACTAGCCTCTGAGCCAGTTTGTTCTTAAGCAATCCAGTAGAGATCTGAGCGAAGTATAAAAGTAAATGACTGAAAAATTCTAAATGAAACTGTATATTATGCTTCATATTGGCTTTGCAAATATTGCTTTTAACATGGAAAGAAGACTCTCAGGTGTAGGTAATGGAGCATGTGAAACTGAGAAACACCATCATCTTGGAGGAGATAAGAAGAGTTGTAGACATAATGTGAGAAAGTGTCGCTGTGACCATCGGTTTCTAACATGTTTGTTTTGTTTGAGGAAAACTCTAAGCACTGGCCTTTTCACCCCTATTATCAACAAAGCCTCAAGCATTCTATGATCCTACACTTATTACGATCTGTCAATTTCCATCAATCTCAAGAATGCTGTCCATCCTCGTCTTGGAATCTCAGTCAAAATGAATACAAATTGATTACTGGTCGTAGTATTTACATTTTTATGGCAATATGAAAACAATTGCTTTGAAGGGTGGTGTGTGAGGGAGTGAGACAGTCAAAAAGACTTCAAAAGAAGAGGAATGAGGAATGCCAAATGCTTAAGGAGCGTTTGATCTTTAAAAGCCCTCAATCAGATATGTTCACCTTGGATAACAATCTCTATTGTGCCTGCTATGCTTTGCTTCAGGCCAGAGTCACTTAATGGCTAATTTCAGGAGTTATACAAGAGCAAACACAACCGTGCTTCCTCTGGTTAGGCCACTCTTGCCGTCACATACATCCGCCAAACTGAAAATGGTGGCAAACCTGTGAGAAACGTGGTGAATCTATGAAAAGCATAAAGTCTTCTTCCCATATACTGTACCTTAATTCACACTACGCTAAGCTACAGTGTGAAGTCCTCTGTTACCATTAAGTATTATCAACATTTTTGCTTTCCCTCCAGATGCAATAATGCTGTGACATCCATAGATATGGATACGAATTTGATTAAATTACTTGCACAGCCAGTGCATTAAAAATACCCCTGTGGGTGTACCTGAATTAAAATATAAAGAAGAATGAAAATATTTTAATTACCTTGAAATGAGTGGCAAGGAGCAGAGTCAGTCATGAATCACTGATTATGGTTTCATACAATTGTAGACTTATCATTGCTGAAAAATGAAATTAATGTATTGTCAACTTGGGGAGGGCGAGAAATCATTTGAAGTTTGATTAAGGCGGAAATATGTCTGTTCTGCTCATGAAAATAACTTGAATGTGTAAAATTGGTGCTGAGATAGAAGAGTGCATTACAAAAGGTGACTATATAGCTGTACCTATAAATTGCACTATAGCTGGTCATAGCACTTCACCCCATTCAATTTTTAAACCATATGGCCTAATATGCATAGCTGCCACAGTATCCTGCTACATTCTAGTAAACGGTTTGGTCACTTAGGCTTGATTTAGATTTTTTTGCTTCCAGGACAAAAATATTAAGTAAAGTTTCCAACTGTATTTGTTTTACATTTAAGGTTTTCAGGACTGTTTGAAAAGCATCCCAGCTTATGCGATCAGTTTCACTCTGTGGGAAGCCAGCCTGAAATAGGAATGGACGTGTATCATTTAGCTTGTTCATATCCCATGTCTTTGGGCTGTGGGAGGAAGCCAGAGTGCCCAGTGGAAACCCATGCAGACATGGGTAGGACAAACTCCACACAAAGGCCTCCAGCCACCTGTCCAGTAGTCACAAACTGGACCTTCTTGCTGTGAGGCGACAGGGCCCCACTAATATTATGAATATCATATTTTAAAGGTGTTTTCTTGTAATCATCTTGTAATCAAAATAGCCAATTCTCCTTCCCTTCCAAATGTGATCATTGCCTGTCCTCTACTGTAATGCAGTGCTACCAACCTGGGAAGGTAAAGACAAGCATATGCACAAAGCATCAACACATCTTTTCCACCACAACAATGAAACATCATTGATCAGGTCAACACCCTTGAAGAAGAACACTAGCAGCCATTTCTGTCACATCAGTTAGCAGATGCCTGTGTTGGCTTGCATTGTGCTGAGTAATTGAAGAAGATCCTGCCTACCTAGAATGAGGCCAGTTATGATCTTTTGGACACCAAACCACAGATGGCACTTACAATCTAC
>JBBIGA010000146.1:22501577-22513802 GCA_037576975.1 Alestes dentex
AGAGTGCGAGAGAGGGAGAGAGAGACAGAGAGAGAGAGAGAGAGAGAGAGAGAGAGAGAGAGAGAGAGAGAGAGAGAAAGAGAGAAAGAGAGAGGTTGTGTCTCTCACGCACTTTGTTGCCAGCCTATCCAACGCCAAAAATGTAAGTACTGTATAGGAAGATGGTGTGGTTCTGAACTGGGTGAGAGTTTCTCACTCTTGTCTGAAGCAGTAAATTACCTTTTATGATACAGTAATAGCAGGTGCAGCATTCAGAGAGAAACAAATAGACACATATGTCATGCATGTAAGCATGCATGCAGTCAGGTTAGTGTATAAAGAATATCTCACAGGCTCTGAGGCACCTGGAGCAAGTCCAGAATGAAATAAAGTGGATCTGTGTAGTGTGAAGGGTAGAGAATGTCTGCACTAAATAAATAGTCCAAATGTTTTCCTCATATAAACATTTTCTTTTCTTGGTTTTAGTTGTTTAAACCCACAAATAGGCTCATATGGCATGTTAATTAGTTTTTACACTGAATAAATGCTAACTCACTAATCTTAATCCCAATTTGAATGTAATGTCATTGATTTCCAGGACGACAATAGCTCATTTGGTCAGAAAGCTTGCTGTCAAGATAATAGCTAACCTAAATAATGCTAATAATGCTTTATTTTCAATTTTCTTTTAATGTATTGAACGTTCATTGCATTATGTTAGATGACATAAAATACTTACTCATATACATATTAGACTGTGTACAAGATTAGTCTTTATACATGCATATGCAAGGTAATCAAAATGTTAACTGGTAATGATAAGTTAATATAATGCACCTGGGTAAGTCAATACAACCATTCAAAAAAAAATGATAACGAATTAAAGATAGCATAAAGCATACTGAGCTGATATATTCATTGGAAACAAGTGCATTTCATGCAGTTTGGATACCAGTGTGGGATACAGATGCGTCATTCAGGTCAGTGAAGAGATCGTATCATAAGGCATGCTGCAGGCTGAGTTATGGGGCAAAAAAGGAGGTCCGCTAGTCTTCTTGAGTGGTGATGAATGGGGCACCCCTCACTGAGTGAGCTGTAACTTTCAGCAGTGCCCCACAGGTGTGGATGATCTTTCATCCTTTCGTCTTCCCTCCTTCCCTCCTTAACACTCCTCTCCTATCTCTCCCTCCATCTTGGTCGAGTGTGCCGCCCCGGGTTCAGCTTAACTCCTGCTCCAACAGACGAAAGACCCCTTCCAACTCGCCCCCACCTTCCCTCTGGCCCTTTTCCACCTCATCACACACCTCCTACAACAGGGGAAATTAGGGCCACTTTAGCAGATCTTACAGTACCACTAAACACCACCCTAGATCACAAACTGATTGCTGGGTTTGACTCATCTCTCACAGATACACACAACCCTACACACACACACACACACACATACACAGTCCCAGTGCTTATCTTTGCCAGCGGTCAAAACCTGCTCCTTCAGTACCTTTCAATCAGGATAGGGTGCCTAGAGAAAATATATAACTCACTTACTGTAGTGCTAGCTAGCCCTTTCCAAAAGATAACATCAGCTGGGGGAGGTTCTATGTCAGGAACAAGGGCTTTCGACTTTTTTGTGTCTTTGAAGAGGGGCTCACAATTGGTCTGTTGATGCCATTAATTGCTCCGTTAGCCCCCTTCATCTCTGTTTAGGAAAAGGTCTGGAAGTTGAATTGAATTTTGTTTGAGGTACCACATACCCGAAGGATTGGCTGTCCTTCCTCTTTTAACTAAGCAATGGGGGCCCCTGTTATCTTAACAGAAAGCCAAATGGCTTCAAAAATGTGCCAAATATTCATGTGACAAGAGCTCTAATGGGGGCCAGTCCTTTCAGCGTTGCCAAGCTGGGGGTTTGACAGTGGAATCGTTGCTGCAGGAGAGTGCAAAACTCAATTTTCATTTGGTCCAATCTAAAAGACGTTATTACTTCGTTTAATTGGCAGCCAGCGGGGTCCATCAACCTTTGGGTAAAATGTCAAGGACCCTTCGGTAGGGTGAGACCTACTATTTGTCTCTCTTGTCGACTTTCTGTGTTTTTTCCCTTCCTTTTCTTAGCAGAGAAACTCTTCTGTAACCCCTCTCTCCCTTTTCTGAGCATGCTCAGTGGAGGGTAACCAGGTGCAGGCCACTCTGTGTGTCTATCAAAACATATCGTTTTGTTTGGCTGGCGCTAGAGGCCAAGGAACGAGTCCTCTTAACTTGATTCTTTATTTTGAGGGGCGCAATCAGAAAGGTTGTTAATTGTGAAACCACGGGAGGCTGCTCTGGCGCCTGACCAAGGCTCAAACACACAATAGGGAAAACAGGGCTTCTACCAATGTGCAAAGACATGCAACATGCTGAGGTGTACTTTATTGGATGTGTGTTTACCCAATTGCTTCTTGTCTGAGCTCAAATTACTTCTATTACTGTTTATTATTGAAATGTGTTCTAGACTTAGAAAGAAATGTAATGAGAACATGAGGTTAGATTATATTGTAACTATTTTATGTGTATTTATGCAAATGATCAGATACCTCTGATTGGATGAAGATGCTACACACTGCAAATGCTGCACATCAGATCATGTCTGTCAGGTTCTACGTATTGTCATGGAAGACACAGATTTATTGTTCTTGTTTGAGTGAGTGTTTGTAATAGCAAAAAAGGAACGATTTCCGTCCCTTCTTTTGAAGTAGTGGAGAGACTTTTCGGCACATTAAATGAACTTGTTACGTAAAGGCCAGATGCATTTTAGATAGTGGAGGTGAACTGTCTTTCAGGCTGATCTTCTTCTTTTTTTAACGAGTGCCCTGAGCCATTTCCCCAAATTAAACACAATCCCCTGTTTTTTGGTTAACAGATTTTCAGCCTAGGAGCAAACCTTTCCAGAAGAGGACTTCATGGTGTTTATGGGGTTTTGCAAACTAATCTTCAGATGTGAGTCATATTTTTGTCAAACACCTGTCTTCAGTAATTCTCCATATCAGGTAAATGGTTTTGGAGCACAGGCTTACATTTATAAAATCTCACGTTCTAAATTGCACAACCCAAGCTATATTCATAAATGAGTGGACACTAGTCTCTTAACACATAATGTAAACAAATGTTCTAATTCCACATAATAGTTCACTGTGGGTGATGCTCAGGGAGCAGCAATGGCCAGTCTCAGTGGCTTCATTATCAGTCTAATTTGTATTAGTGAAGCCTATCCTCTCAGGAATAATTATGTATCTAGTGTGTGCTCTGTTAATGAGGTTAAACTTGAGTCTTCACTTAGAATAAAGGGCCCAGTGTGGAGAAGTTGTGAAAAAAAGAGTAGCCTTGTAACACTTGCAGTTTTTGCTTCCACGCTGATATTTTTTCTTTAATTAATGGTTGTCCTCCTTGCTTTCTTCAGGTAAGTGTTCCAAATATAACCTATCAATACTCCCGACTCACAGTGTAACATGCATCACAAAGCAGGGGTTGCATCAATTGTTAAGAAATTCATTAATCACGTTTCTTTATTAGCCATCCTTGAAAACATTTATATTTTTATACAAAGGCTCATATAATGTTCCTGTAATATGCATTTTGAATGGAAGACATTAACACAGCCAGTGCTATCATGTTATGTTAAACCCTTAAATTCTAAAGTGGGCCCACATTCAGTCACGCTTTTAACTGCACAATAGTTCCTGAGTGGTAGTGAACAACATAAAGCCCAGGTTTTATAATCCCAAAAGTTTGTCAATATGCTAATGGAAGTGCTAATTCATATAAACGTAGTGCAGCGCCTTCATAACCAATGCACTGAATCATCAGGTGGTGTTGAGTGTTGCTCGCTGTTTTGAGCATTGTCCGCTGTGTCCTACAGTAGCTTATCTCCTTAAGTGTAGAGATCAATGGTTTAACACCACACTCCCACAGCAAAACACAACTCCAACATTTCCCAACACCCCAGCCCAAGAGAGATAGCATCATATCTGATAGACACTCTCCTCTCATCTCCCACCGGGTTAATTCTCGACCTCTGTGACATTTTCAGCAGACCAGCTACAACGCTGAAGGTGAGAGTGATGTTGGTATCAGCACAATCTGTGTATCAGTGCTGTGGTGTATACAGCACTTCATTATCACAATAGCTATTAGAGAAATGCTTTCTAAGTGTTTATATCAAATTTATATTTTCAGAAACCCCTGCACCTGCAAGGAATAACTCAATGTCTCTACGGCTCTGCAAGGCCATATAAATACTAAAAGACCCATATGTGCCTATATTACATACATGATATATTGCTCATTGAAAGTTTGAGAACATCAAGCTTTTTGCAACTTTTTAGTAAATTATGTTTTCTTTGTCAGTTTACCGTGGCTTAACATATTTACTGTGACACCATTTAGATCTTGATTTTTTTTTTCATTGCCAAAACTGAAAGAAAAATTAGTCAAACGCCCATCCCTGGGAACAATGAAAAACGCCATACCCACTTCTTGTGCTCTCTCTCAGTTTTTAGGTATTAATAAAAAAAATACAGATACTGAATGTTTTCCAGTCAACCAATAGGCTGGACAAAAAAGTACCCAACGAAGCCCACCACTCCCAGCCCACCACTTCGCCACTACTGTCCAGGATTCCTTTGACCAGGCCAGTCAGGAGGCTCTTCATCTCCCCCCTGGCGGTGGCGCTGAGAGGCACAACACTGGGTCTGGGACATTGAGGGATGATCTTCAGCATTAAAAAAAAAAAGCTTGCTTACACTCAAAAAAAGCACAACACAGCAGGAGCAAGCTAACCTAGCTAACATCTGTTAGGGCCCATAGCAAGGAGCTAACAGGCACCTGCTGAAAATCACACAATGGTCCAAATACTCACGCCCCCGTTTCCAGGCTTTGTTTTCATAAAGCTTGCTGGACTCGAACTTGGCCTCTGTTTCTCTTGCTGAAGAGAGACACATGAGTCGAGCTGATAGGGATGTGATTTAACATCAGTTGACGGTGAGAAAACAGACTTTTCGGGGCATATTTAACAGAACCTCAAAGTTAAGTTAAAAAGAGCCTGAATAACCTGATGAGTGCTTTCTTTTAAAATAAAAGTGCGCAATACACTACTTTTGAATTAATTATTGAATTTTGCATATAACAACGCAATTAATTGCAATTTATTGCAGAAAAGCATGTGTTTATTCGCAATTTGATTAATAGAGTATCACAAACAAAATGTGTATTTTCAAATTTCTCAACAGCTTTTGCAGTTTGCTGGATGTGATGGTTTAGACATGGAGTTTGCTCAGTGCTAATTGGAGGGTTTTAAGCTTTTATTATTTGTTAATAACATTAGCCTCAATGCTCCAGTGCAACATTAAAGAAGAAAAGTAGGGACATGAAGCATGTCTTGGAAGTACATTTGGGTAAATAAAAACTGCTGTTTTTTAATATCCCAGTCATACACAGGTACCAAGCATAGTAGACATTTAAAGGCCACATAGCCTACAGTGAGTAATTTTGCTAAATATCCTGAATATTACACAGCTATATGTGTATCAACTCCATAAGACTCATTTGTGGACACAGCTGCACTTCTTTTCCTCCGTTAAGTCTGCTATTACCTGAGCACAGGTGACATGTCTTTGGGGAAGGGGTGGCCACGTGCTCCAGGGTGGTTGGAGGCCAAACAGGATATGAAGAGTTGTGGCTCTGTCTGTCCATGCTGATCCCTCGTGCTGACCGGGAGGCAGAGGCAGCCTCAGCGGCCGTGAGGTCAGTGGTTCAAATCCCAGGTGTTATGCCCCGCAGCAGGACACGTCCAGTCTAAACAGTGTAAATGTTTTTCAGGAATGTAAAAATGAACCACCAGATCAAAGGGATCCAGTCAAGCATCAGAGCCCATAATGTACTGTAATGTGTGTGAGAGAGAGATCGGCATTGCCATTTCAGTTTAGACAGACGAGCGTGAGTAAGAAAATATGTTGTGTGTTTCAGTGTGTGGTGATAAGGTGGAATGTCAAAATATAGTTAAAATTATAACATTTAGATTATAGTTCAATTGATTATCAACATTTAGTAGCCTATAGTTATTACAACTCATGTATGCTTAAAAGGGGGAATTAATATTAATAAACCAGGCTGTAGAAATTATTCTGAAGCACAAAGTATATTACAACAAAATCACCAGCTAGATATTAATTCAGGACATTTGTTCAAGTGTTATTAGCTGGTTATATATTTGATCATGGATTAAATAAAGGGTTAACATTACTTATGGGTTATTAATGTTCATGATATGGTTCATGATGTGGTGATGTTAACTAATTTAGGAAGTAAAGTAACATATGGACATTTTAGTGTACCTACTTTTCTCCAAATCTAAATTCTCTTATGATTTTTAACATTTTATCTTTTTAAAACAAATTGAAGCTATTTTTTTTAAGGAAGAGGAAAAGTTGGCCTGCTCATTATGTTTACACAGGTATGAAGGAACACAGGCAGCAGTGAAAAGCGGCATCTCATTTTGATTCAATTTCCAGTTCTTTAATTTCTTTTCTTTTTTCTCGCTGGTTGAAAGATGTCACTTCGTCAGAACATTTTATTCCTGCCGCGTATCGCCGCCTCTTTAGAATAATCTCTTTGCCCGGACAGAAATCTCACTGTCGGATAATCGGAGATAAATATGCTTAATTGAGGCCAAGTGAACTTTCTCTATCTCCACCACAGTCAAGCAATCTAAAGTAAACGTGATAATTAGAAAGGCTCTGTCTTCTCTCAGAATGCTGAGTGAGGCAGGCTGCCATAAAGCAGGTACCAGCTCCACTTGGCCACACACTGCGTTATATTCATTTTATGGCATTTTGTGGGTTTAGAGTGTGACAGTGGCTTAAAAACTGTTTGTTCATTTTGTTCTAAGGACTATTTCTGGACTATTTTCTTTGTTACTGAATGGACGTTCATGTAAATATTGCATGAGTATGTAAATAACACAATGTATGACTGTATTTGCATGGCATTATAAGACCATATATCTCCACCAAAAAACAGGAGGGGGTAAAAACATTCTCCGTTTTAATTCTATGTTAATGCAGTCAGGATTATTTATTTTGGTCCAGCCATTGTAAAATTTTCACATAGTGTAATAGTGTCAAAAAATGTGAATTAAAAGAGTTTTTATGGTAGAAGCTTTTTGTTTACTGCAGTGGTGTGAGCACACCTTTTCCCTTCCAAAACACTATCATGTCCTCTCCCTAACAAATGGACATCGTGACTAGCCGTGGTGCTGAACAATGTGGAAGTGCTGGACTCTGTGCCAGAAGAGATATAACAGGTCCAGGGCAGGAGGAGGTGAAAATGAGCGTTCCTTTCCCTTTTCTGAGGGGTCTGGGAGGCTAGCATCCCTGGTCAGCCTGCTGGCCCAAGCACTGATGAGAGTGGACCACTAGCACCCAGGGGAAGCGAATGTCTAATTACCTATTGTGCCTGACAGAAGCTCCTTAATTACCAACTTCATTAGCTCGCTGGTCTTTGTTTTTCTTCAGAGGGGGCTGGTGGGATGGGGGCTGATGGGTGGCTGGGTGGCTGGGGGGGGTAGTGTTTTAGCACCTTTTCTACCCCTTTTGAAGAGTGCTCTCTCTCTCTCTCTCTCTCTCTTTCTCTTTCTCTCCCTTCAAAAAATGTTAAGACCTCAGTCAGGGATCTAATTAGATTCATGGTGAGAACCAGACACCCTTCTAACTAGCCTCTGGAGTCTCCTAAAAGGACAGCAAGTGACTGGACAGGAGAAAAGAGGAGCTTCACACACCACACAGTTTCCCTTGCTCACTTGCATACGCACACACACACACACACACACACTCAATTGTAGACATGCACGCCCTTGTGTGAATTGGCCTGCTTTGCTCTCTCCTCACTGTAAGAGACAAAACAACCACTATTATTTAGAAGTTATGTAGATCTGACATGTTGAGCTCACTGGTTAAGAAATTCTTCTTGAGTTCCCATGGCTGGAAGGGTCTTGAATGTCTTCTTAGAATAATTTGCAGCCTTGTGTGCAAGGTAGAAAAATTATTTGATTCTTTACTTCTGTGGATAGGTTCGTCCAGGCACAAACCTAGGTTTAAAGTCAGTTCCTGTCTAAAACTCGTAATATTAGTAGAGAGGCCCAAAAGGTTCTTAGGTGTTACACTCTTTCCCTGAAGAACTATTCATTGGAGTTTGATAAATGAGTTGTGTGAGTGTGGGGAACCTTAAAAAATGTAAAGAAGGTTTTTGTCCAAAGAACCTTCATGCCACCATATTACCAACTAATTTTTTTTTCTTTTTTTTTCACCTTGTTAAACACAGTGCCACATTTTGCACACTAGGATGTTTTTTCCCCCGACGTCTTGCCAACAGCATTTCCCACTCCGTAATTGGTTTGCACTGTGTTCTGTCACTTTCATTGGCTAACGATGATTCACAGGGCACTGATAGGCTGCTAGCAGCCCCTCTCTTAACAATTGGCTATATCTTCCCAAGCCTGTTAGAGGACAGATGTCAGAAGGGTTGTGTTCTTCTCACAGTGCTCAATGCTCAGGATGAAGCTCTGTGCACTATTAAAAATCCAAGGTCAGAAAAGTTTAACCTGGAGGATGTCCATGTAAAGGCATAGATTAGGATGAAATGATCCCAATTATGTAAAAGCATGGATTAGGCTGAAATGGCCCTAATTGTCTTTCCAGACTCTTGTTATGATGCTACTTCTGAAACCATTGTAACTCAAATTTTTGAGTTAAAAACCAATATGATGGTGGTTTGCAGAAGTACTCCTTAAAGTCAATTAAAGTGTTAATTATCAGCATATGTTCAAAACAAAACTTTGGTATCTCTATTTTTGTTGTTTCTTTGTCATAATATGAAAATACTAGCTGCTTTTACACTGCAGCTAAACATCATGATGAGTGAACCAATGGAAAAGGTTGTAAAATAATATTAACTGACCTTGAAAGTTAAGAATGTGTTTTCTTCTTATGTTAAGTTACTGTTTTAGAGATGCATGGTTTTGTTCCAACCATGTTGATATTCTTCTGTGGACATTGGACAGTACACTGAAACAAATGGTGTATGAATTTGCAATGATTTGTGAACTGAATAAAAGTTAAATCAATGTAGTTCTTGCCAAATCACACTTACTTAAGGATAGCAATTGTATTTTAATGTATTTTTTGTGTGCAACTATGAGAACTAAATTAAATCATGAACCATGACTAAATTTTAAGAAACATCTTTTTCAAATCACCTAGGTTTGTTTTTGGTGCTGTTTCATTGCAGTAAAACAACTCAAATACACTTATGCTCGACTATAACTGCAGGCCATTCCCTTTTTTTCTGTCTACTGCTGTTGAATTACTCTTCTCACTTTCAGCTTACCTCGAGCTGACCTGCACGTCATGTAAGAATAGATTGTATTTAAGTTTGATCTTAAAGGTTAAGTAAAGGTTAGCTGCAAATAAACAAATGATATGTCTGCACCCAAGAGCACATGTGTGTCTCTGTGTGTGTGCCTGTGCATGTGTGAGTGTATAAAAACAAACTAGTGTGTGAGCAAGTGTGTGTAGAAATCACATCTAGTACTGGTCCAGTCTGCAATAATAATGAGCCATATGAAAATACAGTGGGGCTTGTCAGAGTCGATATAGAAGGTACCTAAGGTTTTCTGCACTGTGTTTACTGTGTATTTAAACTTCTTTGGAAGAGCCACAAGTTTCTTGCTACCAAATGGCCTCCAGGAAAATATTGCCTATTGAGAACATGTGTAATAGGCTAATTCTATTTACGAACGTGTAAATGCTGCACAGAATCTACACACTGCACATGTTTTCACTTTATAACAGTGGAAATGACCTCAGTGGATTGCAAAGAATGTGCCCCGAGTTTCAAAGCTGACTGCAGAAATGGTGACATTACAGAGCAGCCTGGCCTGCGCTCAATGAAGCAGTGTTAGAGCCCATGCCCAGCCTGAAGAATATGTTCAAGAAGATGGCAAATAGGGGCAAAAGACAAGGGGAATCAGTATGGCAACACATGTGATATATTTAGCGAAGCTGCTGCTTATTTTATTTAGGGAACGAATTGAGGGTTTTCCGAACAGCGAGGCCCCTGAGGTATTTTATCAGGTGTACACCCCAGCCATATGGACCACATTAGGGGAAAGAATGTCAGTTGTAGATGCATTTTCAATAAAAATCTTTTATTTTATGCTCGTCAGCAAATAACTCAAATGTAGCTAAAATCATTGCTAAGAAGGTAAGAAGACCAATATCGCATACTGCAAAAGACGATGGAGAAAGCTGCATGAATGTTCTCTGGCCAAACTCCTATTGACCCTTGAGCTCCAAACACTCACTGGCACTTCGTAGTGAATGTAATCTATACTTGAGGTTATCCCCAGGTTTTGTCCAGTAAACCAAGTCAAATCCCTCAGTCTTTCCTATTTGAGGACAAGACCTAGTAAAATGTGAAGCTTTCACTTTTTTTCTGATAAGTGCTCACTTCAGACTGTCTTTAACACATGTGTCACCGAGTATATGGAGGGTCCCTGGGAGAAAGCCCAGCTGGTACCGGAACAACTGAGGCACACATGCTGAAATACCACCCCGCTCGGGCTGTGTGATTCTAGCCAAGCTTCCTGCCCTATCCCTGACTGATGGGGAGAGCGAGCTGAAGGTGGAGAAGGACTAGAATTTTCATTGAAAAAAATCTAAAATCAGTTATTTGACACCATGTTATTGGACTGAGTTTTAGATGTCAATTCACCTCTTTCCATTATGTTTGACATAAACTGTGTAGGTAAAGCATAGTGCACATTTCTAAAAAAAAAAATATCAGGAGGGTTTTGGAGTTTCTTTAGGCTGATTCCCCAGAAGAACCACTTTATGTTCCTTAAAATCCTTTAAATTGATAGGTCTTCTGTAAATGAGACGTGAAAGCTTGATGAACTTCAGTTTATATAGAGCAAATCTTTTTTGCTAAAACAGTTATCTTAAAAGCTTGTGTTAGACTAATATGATTAGTTTTAATGTTAACCATTAAACACAATACCTAAAATTAGCCCATCAGGCAAAAGTAATTTCTATTGAATTCACTGACGTAGCCAAAGTGCAGAAAGAAAGCAGTGCAAGACCACATCTTTCTACCTACTAACTCCTCAAAACAGTCACAATTACGTTAGGCCATCACAATGCTTGCTAAATCCCCAAATTAATCACTTTTAAACTTAAACACCCCTGGAAACATTCAATAGATATTGCACTGAATAAGTGCATAAGAGCAGCTTAACACTGACTAGTGTGTATGCGAGGGAATTTTTTCCACTACACTGAAAAGTAATTTTTCCTAATTGCTGTTTGGTATTTCAGCTATACTGCACACAGTGCTTTACTGTCGCACAATATCCCAGTAATGCCTCAAGATATTTATTCTCTCCATACTCAGCAATTTCAATATTTAAAAATCTAATGTTTTTAAATGTGTAATGTGTTTACACCACTGGTGACCTCACTTGAACACAAAACAACTTTTTTTATAGAACATCATTTAACCTCCCCTTTCCAAATAGTGTCACCCTGCGTTTTACTGCATTTGTTGTTATGATGAACCTTACAGTACCATAATCCTTTCATGCAGCAGCTATTGTAATTAATATACTTTTTAATAAAAACCGTGTCGAAAAAGTCCGTGAACGGACTAAACTGTCAGAAATTACGTCTTCAAGGTTATATGTGAAGACTTAGACGTTGGATGCATAGGCGTTGGATGGAGTGCGCGTCATGCAAAGTAAGACATAATTCAGTACTGAAATAACATTAAAAATGTCAGTTAAAGTTACATTTTAGATTTATGTCTTTATCAAATATGTTTTTAGAGACACTGCTCAAATCCTGGCAATGGTTCGTTAGACATTTATTCCTCCAGCATTTCCATGTACGTGGCTAATAAGGCGTTACAGTAGGTAAATAAATGAATAAAAAATAAATAAAAAAGAAAGAAGTTTAACATTCACTATTAAAATTTCTTTTGAGAGCAGCAATATCGTGTTAGCACACACACATAAATATATATATATATATATATATATATATACATATATATATGTGTGTGTGTGTGTGTGTGTGTGTGTGTGTGTGTATATGTGTGTGTGTGTGTGTGTGTGTGTGTATGTGTGTGTGTGTGTGTGTGTGTGTGTGTGTGTGTGTGTGTGTGTGT
>JBBIGA010000146.1:22518761-22531055 GCA_037576975.1 Alestes dentex
AGAAACTCCTCTCCCCTCCCTCTTGTTTTGTGTGTGTGTGTGTGTGTGTGTGTGTGTGTGTGTGTGTGTGTGTATTTATAAAACTCCGTTTTAATAATGTAATAATGTAAGAGATCCGCTGTTTATTTTTTATTCCCTCAGCGCTTTAAGTAAAAAAACATTTTACAGAAGTACGGATGTGCTGATGTACATTTTGTAAATGTGAGGAATCTGGGTTGCCTCGTCATTTTCTTTGAAACAGCAAAAACGCTTATACTGAGGTATGTGAGCACTGTTGAATCTAATGCGTCTTTGACTAAGGAGCAAAAAGTAACGACGACTGCGACTGTAAATTTTTGAAAACCAAAAGAAAACCGGCTGGTAAAGAGTCCTCTACCATGCAGCTTCGAGGTCCTAGGCCAGTGTGAGCTGAAGCCAGCGAGTGTCAGCTCTGATTACTCAGTAGGTTCAGTAAACGGCGCTGCAGGCCTGATAGCCGTTCAGGTAAGGCGGGTTTGCTACAAATCATCGACTTTTCCATTTGTCAGAATAAACCACTGTCATTTCAGGCACTGGAGCTTGTTTTTTAATCTCCATATTGGCGCAACGTTTTTAGAGGTAGTGAGGGTCAAAGCATGGCTTTATCCTGCACACCGAGTCCCGTGAAAACTTCCATTCATATTAGTGGGATCAGCGGATGTAATTAAAGCTGGTAATTGCAGATTAGAGGTTTTGGGTCACTGGGGTTATTTGATAGGAGTCCGTTTGAAATGACGGGCAATTATTAAGCATCACTTGAAGAAAGAGAGCAGGGTTTCGCCTCTAACTCTACCCCTCTCTCTCCCAGGCCAATAGGTGCCCTCGTCGCCACCGTATTTTGAAAGCCACACCGACTCTGAACTCTTAAAAATTAAGGTTCCTGGTTGTTGTCGTGTGAGTAGGACCCTAATTATAAGTTTACCAACTTTTATTTGTATACAGCCTTTATATTACGTGGATGTTCTCTATATATAACCCAAAAAAGATTCCTCACACACCTCGACAAAAATTGCCCACTGAAAAGATCTTTAATAAATAAAGTTCTTCTGTGGCACTGTCCCAAAGAACTCTTGGTGGAACCCGTATTGTCCAGAGTGTGGACGTGTTAGGTAGTGTTTGTGGTTTCACCCTCCATCGCGAAAGGTTGGCTTAGCGGGTCACGGGGGTCTCAGACCGGCGTGCTTGTTCAGAAAAGAAAATTAATTCATAGCCCATGAGGTCAAACACATCAACAGTCCTGTGATGCGGGCTGGCAATGAAAAATCTTTATTTTATAAACACGTTTTCTTTTTGTTTATGTTGTTGTTTGTATGTTTGTTTTTCTTTTTGCATATGCCTGAAATGAAATAAGCTAAGAAGTAAAGGTGCATGGGTTTTTTTGGCACTGTGAATTTTACAACCGTAGACACGCCCACAAGCGTTTTACAAAATAGCTTTTGAGGAGGGTCTTTTACATTTTTTGGCCTCTTGGGGGGTGACTTCACACCAAGCAAAGCCAATAACACAAGAACAAATGGGTTATTAAAAAGTTTCGTGTTCCTGCACTGTTTGGTCAAAAAACTAAATGTCCCAGCGTTCAGCGTAAAACAGTACATGATTTTAAATTCGCAGTGTAAAATTAATAAAGGTTAGGCAGCAGCAATGATTACTGGTTTGGGTGGGGTGGGGGGGGGCATGTCTTTTGACGCAGAAAGTGCGTCAAATTTGTTTGCAGCGGATCAAGGCTCACCGCCTCCACTGCACTTTTCTTTATCTTAATTCCAACTTGAAAAGATATAATTATCTAGTTTGAACAGGACGGCTATCAAATCCCCTTCTTTAGGCAGGCTAGGGGAACAGCTCGAGTGGATTGTGGGCTCTGAGCCGCTCCGTGTTGCTCCAGATAGGGAGTAATGAAGTTGTGGAGTCCGGAGATACAAAGGGCATTAACCTCATTAGCATGAAACCTTTTCTTCTAACTATTGTGGGACCCTTTCAGCCTTCTAATCCCTCTATTTCAAGGCTGGGTGTGTAATAAAGCTTTTAGGGGGTTTTCAAAGCTAATGGTATTCTCTGAAGATTTTTTTATTGCCGTTATAGTAAAAAAAAATCCATACTGTGGATGTATATGTCCCACAGATAAAGGGAAAAAGAAAGAAAAAACGAATAGATTTCCTTCACGCATATTTACATAGATAAAAAATGCTGATGACGTGTTCTGCAGCATTCAGTACTATTCCTATAACAACAGATTTTTTGCCTATAAAACGAGGTTCTGGTTTATGCACGTGCAAAGTCAAGCTTTGCTTTATTTTCTAACTGGCTTCATTCGCGAAATCGTGGCGTGTAGGTTATGTGCTACGCGGAGGCCCCGAATTTAAACAAAGCTGCTCTTCTTTTGCAGCACATTGCAACCTTCCCTTATCGCCTTGTGAGGGGTAGTCAGATTGTACTAAATTATGTCCAACCAGGCCCCTTTGGATCTACGGATTAACAGATTAAAGTGGACCACTGGGCAATGCATCCCCCCTTTCTACACCCCAACACCCCCCACCACCACCCTCCCCATATTACTCGTATGATAATTGCCTAAACTGATTTGCACTTGCACAAAAAAGCTAGCAGGACTCTTTGTAGGCCGAACAGAGCAGACTGCTGCCTCCCTGTCAATGGAAATAAAACTGATTAATGCCGTCTATCAGGACTGAGAGGGCAAATGAGGCAAGAAAAAACAAGCATCCCGGCCTAGAAAAAAGAGTGTTAAACTGGTTACAGCATTCTTTATTTTTTTTAGTTACTTTAGAACTTTGGCTATAATGACATAAACGCGAAAAGACGTCCAGCGATCACTAAACGCCACAGCTTTTAAATACATATTTAAAATAAATTGAATGGTTATTTTTAAGTAGCATGCGAACCTTTTGTTTGTGTTCCTATCCATGCATAAGTCCAATCAGTGGCAAACGCACCTGCCAGTTGCACACTGTCCGAACCCCACCTCTTCAAGACAAAAACAAAAAAAACTAAATGAAACTACATCGAAGAAAATGCTGTTCACAAAATCCTGAGTCCTGTTGATTTTTTTGTTCTCAGCAACATGATAAAACTTTATTGACAAAATATTGACAATTATATACTTCTTGGAAGTATATGTTTTTTGTGTTAAAATTGTAGCAAACTTAACACAAAACACAAAAAATATTTACATTCTGGTAAAAGAGAATTTAACAGAAGCATTAGCTTGTTCGTTTTTTTTAGGAATCTCTGTACATGGAATACACGCTCAGTGCTTGAAGTTTTTGCTGCCAATTCTTGCGTTTTTAGTCCTTCGTGGCAACTCTTTAAATGAGGGGTGAGAACAGGGAGTCATGGTAAAGCTTCATTTTTCAAGGAATGTCACTGATAAGCGCAAGTACTCTTTTTTCCTGTGGCAAACTTTTATAAAGTTATCAAAGTGTTCTTTTTTCATTCTTCTTTTATGACTTCTTATAAAAACACTATAACGCAGCACTGCTACTTCATCTTGCTTGTTTTTTTCACAACCACTGGAACACGATAATTATAAATTCAAAGACTCCACACTGTCGTAGTAAAAAAAAAACGGAAGAAGCACACAACATTTTGTCGAAAAAATAAAATCGGAAACAAAGTTATACTTTGCAAGATCAAATTAAATCACCTATACTCCCCCTCACCCAAAAAATAAAAATAAAAATGGCTCTACCATGCATTTCAAGTTGTTGTTTTTTGTTGTTGTTTGTTTGTTTGTTTGTTTGTTTTGTTCCTTTTTTTTTTTTTTACAAAAAACGTTCGTGTGTTTTGGTATCTTGGAGAGGAACGTTCACGTTTGGCCAAAATAAAATAAAATAAAATTGTCAAAAGTGCATATGTCCTATGCATTACAGTTATGTTGTTTTTTGGAGGGGGGGGTTGTAGTGGAGGTGGGGGGATGAATATGTAATACCTGTCAATCATCTCGTTTTGGCAACGTGGACAAAGTATTGACAGTCCCCTTGCAGTGACAGCAGTGCCACCAACAGGAAGTTGCTCACCCTCAAGCTGCCGATCTCCAAAAACGAATGGAAACGTGACCATTGGCTTTACCCTCACTCTCTCTCTTGTTCCCAGCACACAGCATCCCCTCATCCGTGTCATCCTTCAAGCCGTTGCGAGCTCCTGTCCTAGGGTTCAGACAGTCTTCTTTTTTCTAAAAAAAATTAAAAATGTTTTTTTTGTTTTTATTTTTAATCGTCCGAGGTGACATCTATTTCCTCCGGGCTGCCTTGCTTGGTGGCCAGTCTCCATCGGTTTACGTGATGGGTGCCCTTTTTCTTCTGCTGCGAGTCTGAGCCCTCCTCTTCCAGTTTCTGGCGCTTAAACTTCGTTCTTCTGTTCTGGAACCAAACTTTTACCTGTGAAGAAGACGGAGAGTTAAAAATAAATCAAATAAATGCAAAGCGTGGATTAAAAACATCACAAAAGGTTTCACGTTTGGTCTCTGAATGAAACTACGAAACAAAGAAAAAAGATAGCTGGTCTCTTAGCTGGTATCAGTGACGGAGAGCTGAATAGCCGTATACAAAAAAGAGAGAGAGAGAAAGACAGAGAGAGAGAGAGAGAGAGAGAAAAGGCATCTCACAGTCAATCTATCCGAAAGACCAAACAGTCTTCTTTCTAATCGGCCGTTTATTCTTAATGCAACACAAACAGCACACACGCTGGAAAATACACTGCCTTGTTTTTTATTGCAGTGCCTGAGTTTGGAGGCGTGAACCGGTTTTATCCGCAGTCTGCACACACCTGACCTGTTTTACTTCTTTTTTGCAGTGATCCAACGAGTATTCACACAAAATCATCTTCAGTAAACTGAAGAGAGGAAACGCTAAAGCCGTGATAAATAAAAAAAACTGTAATGGTAACCAATATAGCTGCTGGAAGGGTTTTAATTCTCTCATTAGTATAAGATTACAGACACGGGACTAACTTTTCCATCAGCGCGTGCACCGGCTATAGCACTGCTGCTGCTTTGTTCATTATATTTTATCGTTCAACATTAGACAAGTTGGCCGAATGTAGGGAGGGGGGGCATTTAATGTGCTTTCAGGGGGCTCTATTTGAAGCATTGAAGTGGGCTTCCAGTTGGTCTCCCTTTCCGTCCGGTTCTTTAAAAAAGAAAAAGAAGAAGGATCCACGGAGATCTTAAAAATGGCGAGGTGAAATTCGACAGTCCGCCTTTCTTTTAAGTGCCTTTTAAATCCTTTAACTGCTTAATTGCCAGGCGCTTTCCAAAGACGAGCGTCCGCCCGCACGATCCGCCTCGTCCGAATGGAGCTTTTACACTCCATCCAAAGCCCTAGATTTGGATATTTTCTTTACGTGTCTAACGACCCATATCTGGCGCACCTGAGGGAGAGCGCGCGGGGAGAAGACAAAAACTAGTCCTTTGGGGGCGATACAGCTAAAATAACCCCAAAACAATCACCGTTCAGTTTGGGCTCGTTGGTGTACATTTTGGCATTTCGGTGCCGCCTCGCATGGCCATTTAAAAGACACATCAAATTGACCTAACATAATAATAAAATTACAACAAAAAAATGTAAAACCGTTTTTTCTAAAAAAAAAAACAAACAAAAAAAAAAACAGTCCCAACAGACAGCCAAATACATTTGTCGTATATGCAAATTGCGGCTGCTTAATCTATATTAATTAAAGCATGCATTTACATAACATATTTTGTTCGAAATAATTGAGAAAAACAGGTTTTAAATAATTTAAAACCGAATAAGAAATAATGAACCCTAATGTTGAACGTATTTGTGGTACAGGCAGGTGCATGGTGCGTGGAGGCAGGCACGCTCCTACCTGAGTTTCTGTGAGGCTGAGGCTGTGGGCGAGCTGCTTGCGCTCCGCTCCCACCACGTAGTGGTTCTTCTCGAACGCGTGTTCAAGCCGCAGTAACTGGGAGGGAGAGAAAGCCGTGCGGATCCTCTTGGGCTTTCTGGCCAGTGCATTGTGCAAAAGGAAGCTTTCCGGACTCGTTTCGTTCCCTGCGCGTTGACAACGAACAGAACAGGGTCAATTCTCGCTCACAGACTGCCCTACGTCAATTCAAGTTTGATCCAAAGTTTAAGCTTTAAGCGTCCGTAGGCAACTAACAAAATTCTGATCGAACAGCAGACATCACTTAACATTTTGCTTTTTGTGTTGTTTTTAAACAGTGTTACTAGTGATAATATTTAATATTACTCTGAACCCGGGCCAAAGGGCCCTGAAATTGAACACTCAAAAAAACACGATTATTTTATTCATAAAATGAAAGTATATCATAGTCAATCATATATCAGCCATGCTGAGACGTATTGCAATGGAGTCTGAAACAAAAAGGATATTCCATGGATATTTGATGGCTCGATTTAGAATATTACCAGTGACCATAAAATGTGAAATGTTGTAAATAAAAATAATTTCACATGCATCACATTATCCCGTGGGTTAACATGTGGACTGCTAGAGCAAGAGAAGTGATAGCATAGCATTGCATTTGTACTGCTGCCAACTTCTGTAGAAGTGTGAGTTAACATTATCAAATGGAATCATGGGTGTATGACTAATAATAACTGATGTTCTTCTTGATAGTATTAATTGCTATTTCGAACAAGGCTAGTAAATAAAACTTAAAGTAAAAATGGGACTAAATTGCTAAATAACCACTCAACAGCTGAGCAATTCTAAAGCATTAACTTGCTTTAGCTGCTTTAGCCTACATATTGCGTATTGCTGCCCCACTCAGTGAAGGGATTTGGTAGCTGGTGTGGAGAGAGGAGTGCGGGCCTGCTCTGAACAGGCAGCCTCTTCACACAACAAAACCCTCAGCTCTTTCATTTGAGATGTGAAAATAGTGTTAGCGCAGGAATTATATTTTAAACCGGACAACAAGGAGGATGGGGCATTTTTAAGTTTCATTTTGCTCTGTGAGGAGAGTTCTTGTCGTTTGCTTTTCTTTAGATCATTATTTTAAATGTTTTTCCCGTCCAGCCATAAGGCTAAACAAGCCTTACTTATAGAATGCAGCTTTTCATTACTCTTTCCAAACAGTTAACAAATAGAAAATACTCATTTAGCGTTAAATAAAATTACATGTAAATTTTAACTTGAAAAGGAAGCAAATTGTTACAATAATTCCAATTTGAGAATAAAACAAGAGAAGACTTCACATTTGACATCGTCTGAGGGTGTTTAGCTGTTTAAAGTGATGCATCATAAATGTCTCAAATTATAGTTCGATATATCATGTCAACATAACAGAAATTATATTTTAAATAATTTTCGATAAATAATTTCGAGAGTTTCCTTACAGCACGTTTAGCCACTCTTTGGATGTTTACTGTAATATTTTTTTGAGAAAAAAAGTGTTTAAAATGTGTATATAAAAAGAGTATCTCCACTTCAGTATCTAAAATCTGAGATCTAAAATAGCATGAAATGTCAGAGAAAAGAAAAAAAAGAAAAGTAAAAAAGAAATGCGTGCAACATTTGATTTCTGTTTTTACTAATTTAGTTTATCAAATGATGAAAGGAAAGAAAAAAAAACAAATACAAAAACAAAAAAATTACCTTGAAATCTGTGCCCCAAGTATCTGTACCGGTGTATTAACCAGGGGTAAAAAGTGGAGGGGTCTCTTTGCTGGCCGGAGAACAGCGGGTGCGGCCCGTGGGCCGAAGACGAGGACGAGGACGAGAGCGGGTGGGCGGCGAGCGCGTGCGCATGCGGTGCCACCGGGTGCACCGGGGGCACGGCGGATCCTGGCGCGTGCGACACGGCCTCGGCGAACACGAGCTCCGGGCTGGAGTAGACGGCCCGCGCGCCCGGGTGGAAGCCGTTGAGGAAGGGGCTGACGGGACTCGGGGTGGCGTAGCTGAGCGCCGCCGGGCGCACGGGCTCTTCCGCGCGGGACGCAGCCGCCGGTAAAGGATTATCCTTGGCCACGAGAGACTCTATCGTGAAACAGCGCTTGGGCGCCGGCTGAAACATGGTCGTTACGGGAGACAGAGAGAGAGAGAGAAGAACTCAAAATCCAAACAAAGTTTACTCCACACGCGGAGGAACCCAGAGAGGAGGAGGAACAAGAAGAAGAAGAAGTAGTAGAAGAAGGAGGAATTCTTCAAAAATGTGGCGTCGTCGAGTCCTCCACCGCATCCATGGATGTGACGGGTTTGTTTTGTTGTTGTTGTTGTTGTTGTGTGCGTGTTTTTTTATCGTCGTTTCTTTCCCCCGGATCGCTGCAGACGCTGTGGTTTTAGCTCAGCAGTCTAATTAGTCCCGTGAAGGAGCTTTTCCCGTGGAGCCCGTGTGTTGGTGATTGGTCGCAGCTGGGAGGGGAAGGGGAGGCTTTAAACTGCGTCAGCGGCGCGCGGAGAGGCGGACTCACAGACCCGAGCCCCCCGAACCGGGGCGATTTACATACAGAGAGTCCCAGTCCAGCTGCCCAGGCTCGAGGGGTGATTCTGTCCAGCAGCGCGAGGACCCCAGGAGTTTGGTTTGTTTGTCTGTTTGTTTGTTTGTTTGCTTTTCTTGTGTTGATTTTTACCGCATATTTATATACTCCTTAAAAGCCCAAAATAAAAACGAAGAAACACCTAACAGTTTATCTTCCGTTAAAGTGTTCTGAATTAAATGATTGCCTCTTGTTCAGCTTAAAAAATGAATCAGAAATCAGGCTGCGGAGTCTCTCTCTCTCTATGGCCTCCTGTCATGTGAAGTCCAGGCGCGAGGGGTGAGTCTCTCTCTCTCTCTCTCTCTTTCACACACACACACCCTCACATACACATACTCTCTCACTCCCTCTCTCTCTCTCTCTCTATTGGACAGGAGTGAGGGATGAGCCTTATTAGACACACACAATATTTCCAGCTGTTTGTTGGGGACGTCACGAGGACAGGCCATTACGCGCCGAACGCGCATTCAATTAACAAGCCGGAGTCTGGAGCGCGCGTCAGAGCGCGAGGATGCTGCGCTCAAAACACCCCAACCCACTCTGCCCCGTGTTGCCCCGTTTTGCCCCATATTGACCTCTTACATTCAGCCTCTCTGATCTCTTTAGTCCAAGTGTAATTTGTCATTTCACCTTTACTGACCATCGTCTAAAATCTGACCGTCTCCTAAAACACACACACCGCTTTTTAAAGCTCTTTTCGTTGTTTTAACTCTCCATTATCCCACCCGAGCTCTGCTTTCTGTCTGTTAATTAATCAGACTCGGAATATTCACACTCGCCGAGGTGACGTGTGAGAAAGCACCGCTTATATTCAAAGACCTATAATTATTAATGCTGCTCTTGCTATATTGCACTCTATCATTGTTGTTGTTGTTAAGATTATTATTATTGTTATTATTATTATTATTATTATTATTATTATTATTATTATTATTATTATTATTATTACTATTTCCAGGTTGCTGGTTGCTGTAACTGTAGTATAAGTGCGTGTCTATCCATACACACAGACACACACGCTGACACACACATATACACACACTCTTGATCAGTAGAGTCTTAAAGCGCCGCATTTCAACTGCTGACACTCATCCATCCGTGCGAGTGTGTGTCTGTCTGTCCGTGTCTCCTGCCCGTGCTTCAGTTTATAAACCGCCTGATGTTTCAACTCCTTTAATACACTCACACACTCCTCACTCACTTTCAGCACAGAAATCAGCTTATTAGACCCAAATAGACTTCAGTTTCTCTCAAAACAAAGGTAATGAGCTGTACTATTATTATTATTTATTTTTATTGTTGTTGTTGTGATTATGTTGTTGTCGACGTCGTTATGATTAATAAGAATAATATATTAAATCATTCCTCATCATCATCATCATTAATATTAGTAGTAGTTGTAGTAGTAGTAGTACTAGGAGAGAATAGTAATTATTATCCACAGATACTCCAACTGTTACAAGCCAACTGGTGAAAGTCCAGCCATGATTAAAGAAGCAAGCACGTACAAAGCATCTACAGTTGACCATCCAAATAAATTATGTCCATTATTATTATTATTATTATTAGTCGTAGTAGTAGTAGTAGTAGTAGTAGTACCTTTCTTGTTGATGTTGTTATCTGATTTATTGATGTTTGTTAGAGCAACTGGCTATTTGTATCTTACTTAAGACAATTAAAAAAGGTGTCTTGGAATTGGATTAATTCTGTGTGTGTGTGTGTGGGGTGTGTGTGTGTGTGTGTGTGTGTGTGTGTGTGTGTGTGTGTGTAATTTCGGCGTTAAGAAGGACCCAGTGGCCTGTGCAATGTTTACACACTGAACTCCAATCAAAAGGGATACAGCGCCGCCTGTCGTTGTGTTTAGAAATTGTAAGGATGAACTGAATGCTTTGCAGGACTCTGCTGCTTCAGAGAAAATAAGTACCAACTTTATTCTGTCCTGTAGAGCACGATGGTTCTCCTTTGGCATTTTATACACATAGTGGTGAAGTGTGTTTCTGTGCAGAACTTTTGAACCACGGTTCTCACAGCCCAGTTCTGTCTCTGGCGCTCCCCGGTGGACATGCCTGGAACTGCAACCCCCAGCCTGCAGAAACAACAGAGCCCAGTGAGAGGACCCCTAGATTATTAACCTCAATCTTAAGTAATTCAGAAATGCCGCGATGAGCCCAAATTGTTCATTTTAAATCTCTAAAACATGGTGAGCGTTAAAACAATCCAGTTCCTTCATTTTAGCAACAAAAATTCAAGCAAATTCTGTCATGCTAAAGAATATATTGATCAACAACACGTTTTGTTCAAAAAATAAACCAATAACGTAACACTGTAATTTTTGCGAGTGATTCGTAATCATGATTGCATACACTTTCTTCAGGTGCGCAGACACACGTTTATTTGACGTACTGTTTCTCTACAGAGAACGTCTAAAAGAAAATGAAAAAAGATAAAAGTCATAATTATGCTTTTCAACGAGAGAGCAAGTTACAGAAAGAGGAAGGGAAAGAGAGAGAGAGAGAGAGAGAGAGAGAGAGAGAGAGAGAGAGAGAGCGCAAAGATTAAAATCCCTAATGAAGAGCTAAATATCCATACTGTCTGAGAAACTCATTTTACCCGTGATCTTCAGGTCCAGGCTTGCACTGTGGACACGAAGAGTCTGGACCGTGTGAAGCATCATCTCATCTCTGAAAGACTTTTGAACACTTGAAACACACGTAAACACACACACACACACACACCAGAAAAGGCCCCTCGGATCTCACGCGTGTTCGTCATTTTTTTTTAAAAGGTAAAAGGTTCGAGAGTTTCTTCCATGTTTCCCTCGAAAGATTAGACAGAGATCATTAAAACTCATCAGTTTTAATCTGTTCAATTGTTTTAGTGTTTCAGCTCTTTTATTAAAATATTCCCCCCGAATATTTTAGTCAGTTAATTAGTTATTCATTTATTTATACTGATATTTGTGCCTAATCGCTCAAGTGTAAAAGGGATTTGGCATTACAATAGAAGTGAACTTAAAATGATAAAATAAATTCACAGTTTTTGCCTTTTTATTATTTGCGTTAGCCCATCTCAGTGGCACTCCTGACAAAACGCTGTGAAGTAAGTTTTTATATTATTAAAGAAGTCTCATAATTTTGAGTTGCCCAGCAATCGATTTCATTTATTTTTTTACCAGGAAGGGCGTAAATGATCGTGCTTTATATTCAATCCATCATTAAATCCATCATTTAGATTCTCCTCTCTGAGAGGAGAATAATGCAGAGTCCTGTTGGAGTGCTGGTTAATCCACTCTGATGCTGCTGGTGGAGAAAACACGTTTCTCTAATTTTTGGTTTTCTTTTTTCCCCAAAGACTAAGTGAACCGTTTCTTCGGCTCTGGGAACTGAACATGACTGCGGTTCAGGCAGGTTTGGGTAGATAAGTTTTTTAGTGTCCAGACAGCAGGTAATTGTGTCAGAGGGTCTCGGGGGGTTGCGGAGGGTCTCTAAGAGTTCAGTTCTCCCGGTCCAGTCAGTAGCTCCTCACCTCCGCCGTGGGAACTGACCGCTCCTGCCGAGGATTATTGTCCCTAAACTGCGGATTTTCCACTCAAAAGCCACAAACAAAAAATCCCCCATGTTAGCTTTAAGCACCGAACTGTTTTAGTCTGTTGTCCTTTTGTTGGAGATAGGTGTTCTCCGTGCAGAAGTGTCCCACCCCGCGGAGAGCCTGAGAAAGCCCTGCGGAGGAGAACCAGCCAGAGATTAAAGAACTGAAGCAAGAGCATGTGTGTGGTCCGCCTCTGCAAGGGTCCCGTTCGTAT
>JBBIGA010000146.1:22538634-22554307 GCA_037576975.1 Alestes dentex
AGAACTTTGAAAGTGCACAGGTAGTTTATTAAAAAGACAGTTTATACAGACAGTACCTTCAGGGAATTTTCCGGTTGCCGCCATCTTGGAATTAAAGCACGGTAAGTCAACTGACGAGCATGAATGAACAGGTAGGATAGGGAAACTTGGTGTCCTCATATGCTGCCATCCTTGCAAGATTTGTCATCTCCTGTTGCACTAACTCCAGTCTACAACTAATGGGAGTATTCACGTGACTAATCAGCTGTAGTTTCATTCGTGTTCATCAGTCGACTTATCATGCCCTAATTTCAAGATGGCGGTGACCGGAAAATTCCCTGAAGGTACGGTCCGTATAAACTGTCTTTTTAATAAACTACCTGTGTACTTTCAATGTTCTCAATGTCTCGTTGTAAATGTCAGGGCCCTCAGGGCCCTACTCTGAGCCTTGTTAATGGTGTAAAAATAGTTATTTATCTGCACTGGCTACATGATGCCCCATGCCCTACCGTTATCAGCCTAGTAGAGCCTTGAAGTTAGCATCGACTAAAAGCGCTGTGTTTCAGAATGCGGGGGGTGAATGAAGGTGGGCTACTCGACAAAAGTTCATACTCGTTGTCATGTTTCAATACACTACACTGCAAAAACTCCTGATCTAACCAAGACTTGTAATCTTATTTCTAGCCTAAAAGTCTTCTTTATCTTGTATTGAGAGTAATATATTACATAAGAGCAGATTTTGTAAGATTATTAAGATTGTTTTAAGATATGTTTTGCTATTTTAAGAAATCTTACCAAGTGTAAATATTTTACTACACAGACAGACAATTTCACTTGTTTTTAGTCTAAATACATCTTACTGCACTGACAGATAATTTGTTCCTAGACCAATTGTTCCTAGTCTAAAGATTTCTTGAAACAGGAAAAAAGATCTTAAAACAATCCTAATATACAATATAAGAGCAAAAAAATATCTGCTGTTATATAGTATATTATTCTCAAAACAAGATCGAGAAGTCTTTTAGGCTAGAAAAAAGACTGCAAGTCTTGGTTAGATCAGGAGCTTTTGCAGTGCATAACAGCTTCAACTCTTCTCTCCACAAGATTTAGTAATGTGCTTACGGGAATTTTTGACCATTCTTCCAGAAGCACATTTGTGAGGTCAGACACTGATGTTGGACGAGAAGGCCTGGCTCGCAATCTCCGCTCTAATTAATCCCAGAGGTGTTCTATCGGGTTGAGGTCAGGACTCTGTGCAGGCCAGTCAAGTTCTTCCACACCAAACTCGCTCATCCATGTCTTTACGGACCTTGCTTTGTGCACTGGTGCTCAGTCTTGTTGGAACAGTAAGTGGCCATCCCCAAACTGTTTCCACAAAGTTGGGAGCAACTGTCCAAAATCTCTTGGTATGCTGAAGCATTCAGAGTTCCTTTCACTGGAACTAAGGGGCCAAGCCCAGCTCCTGAAAAACAACCCCACACCATAATCCCCCCTCCACCAAACTTTACACTTGGTACAATGCAGTCAGACAAGTACCATTCCCCTGGCCAAACCCAGATTGATCCATCAGATTGCCAGATGGAGAAGCGTGATTCATCACCAGAGAACGCACCTCCACTGCTCTAGAGTCCAGTGGCGGTGTGCTGAATCCGACGCTTTGCCTTGCACTTGGTGACGTATGACTTGGATGCAGCCACTCGGCCATGGAAACCCATTCCATGAAGTTCTCTATGCTGTTCTTGAGCTAATCTGAAGGCCACATGAAGTTTGGAGGTCTGTAGCGATTGACTCTGCAGAAAGTCTGCAACCTCTGCGCACTATGCGCCTCAGCATCCGCTGACCACGCTCCGTCAGTTTACATGGCCTACCACTTTGTGGCTGAGTTGCTGTTGTTCCCAATCGCTTCCGCTTTGTTATAATACCACTGACAGTTGACTGTGGAAGAGGAAATTTTATGAGTGGACTTGTTGTACAGGTGGCATCCTTTCATGGTACCACACTGGAATTCACTGAGCTCCTGAGAGCGACCTACTCTTTCACAAATGTTTGTAGAAGTGGTCTGCATGCCTAGGTGCTTGAAGTTATACACCTGTGGCCATGGAAGTGATTGGAACACCTGAATTTAATTATTTAGATGGGTGAGTGAATACTTTTGGCAATATAGTGTATATGCCTTATATGCCTATATGCCCCATGCCCCAAGACAACCTGTTCTTTACCAAAAAAAAAAACAAAACAAAGGGATTAATACCTGGTCTGCCCAAAGGTTTCCATGGCTTGGCTTCATCATGGTGTGGGCCAGAATCATCCATACCCCTACGGCCTCCTCTCTCATCATCACCTCCTCTCCTGGGACCCCAGTCATCATCAGCACCACGTCTAGGGCCTCTGGGTTCATCCATGCCACGACGGGGGCCACGGTCATCATCAAAACCACGTCTAGAACCACGGTCATCATCCATACCACGTCTCGGGCCATGGTCGTCGTCCAAGACACGTCTTGGGCCACGGTCGTCGTCTCCTCTCCTGGGTCCACGGTCGTCATCAAAGCCTCGCCTGGGTCCACGGTCGTCATCAAAGCCTCGCCTGGGTCCACGGTCGTCATCACCACCGCGCCGTGGACCTCGTTCATCATCAAAGCGACGGAGGCCTCGGTCATCAGAACCTCCACGACGGGGGCCATCACCACCTCTCCTGAAGGGCAGCTCACGATCTTCACGATCTTGGTCATCGCGGTTTTCCTGGCGCCATTCCCTGTTTTTTATTTAGAAAATAGCAAGGAATGACTGCAAAAACAATTATCCTATTGATACATCAACTTGTTCATAGCAGTCTAAAATTTGATGGGTTTATTGCCACTAGCTGAAAACCCAGCAATACAGAAATATTATTTGGGAATTGAAGTTTACTAAATAAATTCAGCACAGAAAGTGACTGTGTGTGACCAGTTAATTTCTGTAGGCACGTTCAGATACCTGTTCTAAACCTGATATTGTTCTTATTTTATTTTAAGTTTTACACTGTTTAAACTTTGAGGTTTTTAGTTGTTTGACATTAAGAAATTTAAGAAACTATTTTCTATTTGGAGGTTTAATAATACTAATAACAGAATGGTTGACCTGCAAACAAATGAAATTCCTCATGAAGCCAAAGCTGACAGGTGATAGAAACCCTGTATAATATTATAACGACATTTAAACAGAAAAACAGTTGGAAAAAAGTTTGCCAATTCTTGTTACACACTTGTCAGCAACTGGGCGTCGCCAGTCTGAGTCCCCATCTGTACGCCTTCTCCAGCCACCCTCCTCTTTTTCACCCCAGTCCTAAAAAGAATGACAGTCACAGCCAGTTATTTCACTAAAGAATTGTGAGGGGAAACATAAACCAAAGGCATAACCAACACAAATAAGTGGTCAAAAGAACATTGGCAGAAATTGTTCTTTAAAAAAAAAAAAAAAGAAAAAAGAAAACCCAAAGAGCACACCTTTGATTTAACAATGTTTCCTTAAGATGTCAACACAGCTGATGTTGCTTCAGGTGTCACAAACAAGCTTCGTCTAAGTAATGGAACAATTTCACCCTAGTCAGTGTGTGTATATATTATCTTTGTACTTACTTTGCTGCCTTTCTCTTCTGGAGCCTTCCTCTCCTCCTCTTTGCGCCTCTCACGCTCTTCGATTTCCTGCTGCCTGGCCCGCTGCTTCTTCTCCTGCTCTTCTAACTTCCGCAGGCGCTCCTGGTACTCACGCTCTTCCTCCTCCCTCTGTTCCTGCTCCAGGCGCTCACGCTCCTCACGCTCTGAAACACATGCAATGATTGTGAACAAAAAGAGAAAGCAGAAAGCAGAACATGACAAGGGCAGCTTTGCCTCAGAAAAAGTTACTTATTGCCATCAAACTCCCACAAAGCCTGGTGCAAATACTTTATCTCTACTATCTAGGACTATGACCTGCATATTGTGGTGTTTTTCCAGCTGTAACACTTTTTTTTGGTACTACAAAATCAGACCCATGAGACAAAGCTTACCTTATGCTCGTGAATACTTTCTAAACAGTTTGTGTGTGTGTGTGTGAGTGAAAAATGTCAAGGATAAAAAGGTATTATAAATAGTATGAGTAAGTTTTGTCTGATATTGTTTCTGCAATACCTTGCTTCAGCTGTTCTTCATGGATTCTCTGTGCTTCCTCCTCTTTCTGGCGATAATAGGCATTCCTTCGCTCCTCTTTACGTTGCTTCTTCCGTTCCTCAAGACGCTTTTTTCTCTCCTCGACCAAGCGTTCCTGAAACTGCTTAAGTTTTTCCTTAGCAAAAGATAAACAAAAACAAATTGCTTAATTCTTACTGGTATTTGACTTCAAGGACCTCAAGGATCAAAACACTCATGAACTGAATATAAATTAAATAATTGAGCACAGGTGACATCCATAATTAAGCATCATTTGTACCTCGTAGATGAAACTTCGGGCAGCCGTTATTTTAGAGACAAAGTTCTCTTTATCATCCATCATCCTAGACATCCGCTTCTTGTGTTCGAGAGCTTTCTCACGCTCTACTTTCATGTTGCTGATCTATAATACAGAGGAGTACAATTTCATGAGATACATAAACCCTGTCTCCAGAAGCTTACATTTTCTCCAAGTGTTAGTCACTGCCAGTTAGGTTCTTCAGAATCCTACAGAGGCTAGCAATCTTAATAGGGTATCATACATAGCTTCCTTAAAAGCTCATCACCCATCTTTTGCAGCTACCACTCACATACTAAAACACTACAATGACAGAAAATTGTCTTTAAAAAAAAGTGATAAAGTTCTCAAGAGAGCAAGCGGTAATGTGGCAGACAAAATGACTGCAGGAACTTTAAGTAATTAACAGAAAATTTATTTCCAAGAGTCAAAGCATGAAAAACAAGTAAAGGTCCCAGTTTATCAGAGGCTACTTTAATTAAAGAATATAAAGAATAAGGTGCTCCCCAGCTTCCCCCAGGGCAGTAATTTTCTTTTAAAATGTCCAAGAATACTAATGAAAGCAGAGCGTTCTTGACACAGTGTTTCAAGCAAGAACAAAGTTGTCATTAAACCTTCTGAGGTACAGTTGTCTAGCAGTAGTCTTTACTCTCATGGAGGATCTCTTACTTACCCGCTCTTCTTCTTGAAGCTCCCACAGCTCCATATCTTTGATGCGTTGTTCCTCATAAGCCTTCTTAATCAGAGGGATTTCTTCAAGGCGCTTGGCCCTCTCAAAGTAATCAATCTGAAACACAAAGTACTTCATTACAACAAGCATCATTTGTCCTGAGAGAAATGGATCTCAGAAATCCTGTCTATTCTTTAAAGAAACAGCCATGGTTCATTTGGAAACAAGAACACAACAATGTTAATCTATGTGATCCATACAAACCCACCTTCTTCTCTTGATTCTTTAAGCGCTCTTGCAATTCCTTCTTCTCCTTTTCCAACTGCTCCACTTGTTTAGCCATGATGAAGTCAGGATCAAGTTCTTCCAGATCCTACACAGACAAACAGTAAGTCAACATATACAAACTCAGCTGCTAACAGCTACAGTTGAAATTCACTCCATGAAACTGGGTTTCTTTAGAAGCAAGTAACAAAACTGACAAAAACCTAAGAGGAACAGATGCCAATCCTTACCTACATAAAGGATTCATTAAGGTGCATTGCCATATGCAAAGTGTAATAACAGTAAGACATTTCATCCACATCATGGAGCTCTACTGTCTATTATATATTTCAATGCAGAACTAAAATAAACAGCACGCTAATCTATCCATCATGTCCTCACTTAAGTGCTTCACTGTGCAAATCACCGCACCTCAATGTCGATGTCTTTGAAGGCCTTGGCACCCAGCTCGGTCTTTTTGATCTGCTCCAGGCGCTCGCGCACCGTCTTCTTCTTGATCTGCTCGTGTTCCTGCATGATGCGCTCCTTCTCCCTCTCTTTGGCCTCCTGCCGCAGTCGCTCCTCCTCTGCTTTGCGCACCTTCTGGAGTTCGGCCTCACGCTGCTCTAGCTCCTCCTTCTCTCGCTGTATGTTCAGGCTCTCCAGGCGCTCCTTGCGCTCCTCAATGGTTTGGCGGCGGGCTAGGATGCGCTGGTGCTCCTTGCGGGCATTCTTCAGGTAGGCAGCAATGGCCTGCTGGCTCTGCTCCTCTCGTTCTTGCTACAGGGTGGGAGGTTTGAGGGTCATAGCGAAGTAATAAAAATGAGGAGGACATTTTATTTTTAGGAGGACACTCATTTTAATTATTTGTGCAATCTGAATTTCAGCCTTTTTCCAAGTACAGTATTTGAAGCATGTATGCAATGTAATCCACATTCGCAATGGTATTTAATGCTATAACAAAAACAATATTTAAATGCAAAAGTTTGTTTACTGCATAAATCCTGTATAAAAAGGAGATAAACTGAGGAAGGTACCAAGCATGATAAAGACCACAAGAAAATATAAGCAGACCTAAAAAAAAAACAAATGGGTAAAAGAAGATGAAGCAGGGTGAGGGATTCTATATATAAAAATTAAATATTTTCTTACCAGAATAGAAGCAGGTTTAATTATCTGGATAGCTTTGGCCAAAGAGGAGGACATTGCAGTGAGCTGGTTACGGATCTGTTCAGAAGGCATGTTCTGCAGGAAGGGTCCTACAGGTGAGTCCTCTTTAGTTGAGTAGTTCAGGTCAGAGCCAAAACTCAGCGTTCGGGATGTATGGTCAATGCGCACCTGAAAAGTGGGGGATGGAAAGTTCAAACATTGTAATTCTCAACAGAAAATCTGGATTTGGTGATAACTGACGCTATTAATCTTGGTACATAATATAGGTCAGAACTCACTTCTCAAATTCAGTTCAAATGTTGTCCATAGGCCCCAATAAGATACACAAGAAGTCCTTAATATGTACAGTTTATATCATCATAATTAGGTTGTACACCACTACAAGCACTTTCCTCTAAAACTGACCATTAGGAAATCTAATCACTACCAAGGTCAAAGAACACAGTACACTGCCATGTTACATTTTGGAACCATATCATGTAAAACTATATTTACAGTTAACACCATTTAAATGTCTATTGCCACTGCTACTTTAAATGTCTTATGTCAGTTACTTCAAAATGGCAAGATTTAACCAATAGTATCTACTAAAACAATCATACTAGTTTAGTCGCCATAAATGAGGACACATTCAAAGCTGAGTACCATTTTGGTACTAATTTGTAATTATGGCAGTGTTATAATCTCACAGCATATAGTACCTGCAAGTCACAGTGGCGTGCAGCATCCACAATGGATCGTTCCAGCTGGAAGGCATCCACAAATGGCACAAGAGAAGCCAGTCTGGTGAAATCAATGCTCTGGTAGATCTGAGCCACCTACAAAGTCAAACCAAACAATCAGCACAAGAGAAAGAACAAAGAAAAATTAACAATTTAACAAAAAAGTTTTGAGACACATATACATCTATTTATGAAATACAGCCGGCACACTAACCTGTTGGAGCAAACGGAGAATGGTGTTGTTCTGTAAGTGAGGAACGTACTGCTGCAGGTCAGGTTCCTTCTCAGCCTGTTCTCTCACCCAGGTCAGCACCTGAAATGAAATATTGTTCAAACAAAATTCAAACACAAATCTATATTACTCTTTAAGCAGAAAATAAATCAATTAGATATTAAATACCCTGAATCCAGAATTACCTTGGTGACTCTACCACACAGTTTGAGCGGATGGAAGTCCACCTCTAGCCAGCTGTACAGCTCCTTGACTTCAGGAACAACATACTGGAGAAGATTAAATCTCACCTGTGGAAACAAGGCATGTGTTAAAAACATGTAGAGGGGCTGTTGCAAAACTTAATGCACTCCAGAATCCCATAAAATGGCATGTGGCTAGCATGTGAAATGGGGCAACCTGGAGTTTTTACGCTGCTAAGAAACCAGTTTGAATAGATCAGGCAAAACTCAGGTATTAACATAAGGCATAGACCTTTACTTCTGCTAAATCAAGAAAGGTACTGAATCAAAACAAATCAAATTATTTTGTAAATAATTATAACCCTACTAGGTTCTGTTATTTTCATAATGACATTATGTTTTGAAAGCTAATCTTTCAACTGCACAGGTGACTGGACATAATGGCACAAAGACTATCTAACTGGTCATTTAGGTGATATTAAGGTACCATGTCATTGATGAGACTCTGGCGAGTGGGTGGGGACTGCAGGCCAAGCAAAGTGGCCAGTCTGCGGTGCTTCTCAACGATGATGCCATCCATATCCAACAAGCGGGCAATATCAGTGCGCTCGGGAGTTATGGGTATGGACAGTGTGGCCAACAGGACGCGTGTAGACATCCTGAGAATGAAAAACTTACACTAAAAAAATATACTCTCCATGGACTTGATGATGACACATTGGATTTAAAGATGGCGAATCATTTTATCAGCAACAAAAAAAAAAGTCACACCTCTCTCTGAAAATTTTACACAAAAGAATTTCAGCAACCAAACTTTGCATTAAACACTGCATGTTTTGTCTAAATAGCTTACCAGTATTTCACGCTTTTGGCGCAAAAAGGGATGACAAGTAGCTTAATTAATCTCCTAATAGCCTAATAAAAAAGCCATGCTAATCTTTTCCCACTAGAGATTACTACAATCATTACAATAATAGTCAACTAAAACATTCCACACAACATTTCATGCCCAAATTACAGAATGTCCTAAAGGCTCAAAGCTCACCTCTGCATCTCCTCCTGGGTAAGGTTCTTCCTCATCTCTCTGGAGAGATGGTAGAGGCGATGCAGGGTGCAAGAATGGAACAGAGCATTACCAGACTTCCAGAACACAGTGGACACCTTGTTATAGTAGTTGGCCATCAGCTGGGGCTTAGGGGGCTTCTTAGAAAGAGCGAACAATCCATGGATATCCTCTACTGCCTTGAAAGCTTCCTGAAATATAATGGGTTATGTATTAGCCAGTGGCATTTTCTTAAGATTAGTTTCTGTAATTTTACACTTGAAAAGGGAAAAATATTATACAAAGAACACACTTTTAAACACTAACACTTACTGTGTCTTTGCTTAGTGTTACATATAAAAAGAAATTTAAACATACAATGGGTCCGGAGTAAAATTTATGGCAAATTTATGGTATTTTAATTTAATGCTCCCAATACAGTGACTATTGCGAAAAAAATGTACTAAAATTTGCAATCAAATGCCATACTTAAGCTTATTTCCTATTGAGTGTGCTTCAACTTAATTTCTAACTGAAAAAAAAAACAAAACATGTAATTCATACAG
Source organism: Alestes dentex (assembly GCA_037576975.1). Lineage (NCBI taxonomy): Eukaryota > Metazoa > Chordata > Actinopteri > Characiformes > Alestidae > Alestes > Alestes dentex. The sequence continues at coordinate 22,547,925 of JBBIGA010000146.1, forward strand.
TGGTGCCCAAACTTTTGTATCTATGTGGTACCATCTACCTTGGATTGCACACAAGTGCAAATGTACATCCCTAATTCTAACAAACAACCCAGGTTTTAAATAATACTTAAAGCTCACTACCACCAGGTCCAGCGAAGACCCACCTGCCACAGTTCCATGCTGATAGCACTGTCCAGCTGCACCAGGCGAGTTTCCAGGTGCATTGACTGGCTCTCAGGGTTGTTCAGGTTAATGGCTGTGCTCTGGTTGTGATGCCTCTGGATTTGGCCTAAGTGCATACGCAGGTTATCGCACAGCTTGCGGAACTCTGCTTTCCGGGTGTACTGCAGGCAGAACTTGAAAGCTGTATTGGGAAAAAGACAGAAGTCACAGCTAGTTTACTAAAATGCTAAGAGGCAAAGTTTATGCGAATTGCCCTTTTACTGGTTTGGTAAAATATACTAACTGACCCATGATTATGTATTTAAGCTACTTGGAATTCCTGCCCAAACAATAAACAAACACAAAGTATACATCAGACAAATACTGCAAATGTATTTTAGAACCAAGAACAATCTACAGAATTTTTTTTTTTGCACTGCCAGCAGTATGCCTAGACAAAGATTCCACCTGCTAAATTTTAATGTAAGACGATACTACATCTTTGACGCATTCCTGTGTCATGCAAACCCTGTGCTTACCTTGCTGAGCAATGTCATGGTACAGTCTCTCCACTTTGGAGTTGTTCCTTAGTAGATCCAGGCACTGGCGGTATGACTCCCACAGAAACTTAACCCAGGGAGTCAGCAGCAGACGGTCAGTTCGGTCCTGAGTGTCCTCGCCACTCACTGCGCTCAGCAGTACACTGATAACACACAAAAGAAGTGGACATTTAGTGCACAGATTTAAGTTAATTGTGCCACATTTAAGTTTACAATATTCCAAGGATTTTGGTTGCTTAATCCAAGACTTCAATCCAAAAAAATAACCCTTTATGATAAGAACTGAACTGATTCCCCCTCAATATGCTCTAAAATCCACCCTAAACATTCATCGCTTAGCTCCGCTGTACCTCTCTGGGGTCTGAATGTTATCCAAGTCTTCAATGTCCAACACCATTTGCTGAGACTCCTCCTTCGCGGTCTCAGTCTTCTCCTCTGCCAGTTTCAGGTAGGCACGAACCACATCCTCCAAAGACTTGATGTTCACCTGAAAAAAGGGAGATATCTATAATGTGCTACACTTAATCCTATAACACCTCAAGATTCAGGTACAATGGTGCAACTTTAATTTGCCCCAGCAGAGGGCACTAAAGCCCAAGTGATTAAATCCCACCATATCCCAGAGCTCTATGTTCAACAATTGTCACTTTAAAACTAGTACAAGAAGCCCTATATTATATTGATAGTTATTCAAGCCATTCAAGAAAAATAATTTATTATAATTTGCTTCAAAAACCTTGGTTTCACAGAACAATGTTTTCCAAACTACTTCTTCAGGCCCCCAGACAGTCCACATTTAGCTCTGGCCATGTGTTGGACCCCAGCAAAAGAGTGGAACACTTGGTGACTAATCTGAAAATTAAGGTTTGTATATGTTTCACACTTTGTTAAATGCATGCAATTTCACTCCTGGTATCTTCATATTTAACATTTACCAAATATCCTTTGGGTGACTGCACCATGAATGGTCTAAATCAATAACAAAAATATAGCTTTTTCCCCTCTCATTTCCTGGAGTTACCATTCTAGGGCCGCTAAAAATATATTTAAAAAAATACAGGGATTTTTAATACTTTAAAACATTAACGTCTTCACAGTTATCACTGGGTGTTCAAATTATTGACAATGTCAGCAGTTGGCAGACCTGTTGACAGATGTTTTTGTATTGGTACAAGCCCTCTTTGGCCAGGTGGCTCTTCCGCAGGTCCACACAGAGCTCCAGGTACTTGAGCATAATCGGTTCGTGGATCTTCTGCCATGTTCGATGTTTCTTGCTTTTGATGACATCATACAGCACATCCAAAGCTGGCTGCTTCTTGCCAACCTCAAGAAACTCTGAACAAAATAGGTTGTTGTGTTAGTATTGTCACCAGTAATTATTAGACTTTGGTTCAGTTCTTCTCTTCCAGTTTTCAGAATTAAATCAGTAAGATTGGCACAAGCTGATTCAAAGTAGTTTAATGTGGAAGGCTCCACTTCACTCATTTAATTTTCCTTCACTTACATTACACTAACTCATGTACGGTGCATTGTAAACTGTCTCATCACCACCATTACAAAGAATATCTGACTTCTCTATAATGCACAATTTGATATTCACACCCTCTAAAGCACTGTATTGATTTCTTAATGACTGAATTAAGCAGAAACATTAAATCATAATTACACTTATTTGGAGACTGGTTTACTGCCAATACAGTTAACAATCCTGCCTATCTTTACGTTAAAACAAATCTTACTGCTGACAAATGAGTAAAAATACAAAAACATTAACTCAGTTTCAAAAATGGAACCTATCAATAGTTACACAACAGGCAGCTGGTATCCTGGTGGTTAGGGAGTTGCCCCTGCAATTAGAAGGGCGTGGGTTTGAATCCCATGAGCTCTAGAGGCACCACTGAGGTTCCCGTGAGGTACCATCCCCACACACTGCTCCCCAGGCACCCCCTGTTGGTGGCAGCCAACTGCTTCACTTGGGTTAAATGGAGAGAAAGAATCACATTGTTCACACTGTGTGGTGTGTTCACGTAGGACTATAAGGGGCCATTTTCCTTTTTTTAAGTAGCAGCATTCTATAAAGTGAAGTAAAGTGGCCCCTTAAGTGAAATTCTTTTTCTACATTTAATCCATTCACCAAGTGATGGAGCCACCAACAGTATGTGGGGACAGTGCCTTGCTCAACGGTACCTCAATGGTGCCACTAGCAGTCCTGGGGTTTGAACCCACGACCTTCTGATCGCAGGGGCAACTCCTTAACCATTAGGTCACCAGCCGCCCCAAAAGTTGGTATGTAGCAGAGGATGGATAAAGTATAGCATACTTTAAAGGTTTATAAAAATGCGGTTAACTCAAATCAACGAAGGGTGCCAATAGCAGCCCTTGGATTCGAACCCACGGCATCTGATCGCAGGGGCAACTTCCCCAACCAAAGGTGGTGTGAAGCAGAGGATGGTTGGAGTATAAGATACTTTACAAGATTTTAAAAGCGCGTTTAATGCAAAAAAGAAAAGTTAGTTGCAGGCCTAGTCAGTAATGGTTTTGACTAGTCAGCCTAGTCAAAAACTCACGATGAACACAGCTACACTCAGCTAGCTCAGCTAACAAAAACGCAGCACTGCGTGTGTCTATGTGCTCCGTTTTTGTTAGCTGAGCTAGCTGCGTGTAACAGAGTGCGTCGTCAGTTTTTAACCTAGATACCTAAAAAATGCTAACACACCGTCTTCACGCCAAGTTCTGCTTGACACCCTTCAAGCAAAGCTCATTTTAAACATTTCAAAATATATCCAGCTCCAACACTCCATTTATCTGACAAAGTCTCCAAAACACCTTTACAGAGTACCTAAAACCGCGTAAGTAGCAATCTATGCTAAAAATGCTGACACGGCCTACTTTAGCATAGCTACACCGGGCTCGTTCTAATTCGCACACAAGTGCCCTAGTTATCCCGCCTCGCTAGTACGTAAAACAACGTCCGAAGCGCCCTAAGTAGGCAGCCTAGGAAGGGAGCGTGAGAGTAAATTGGGACGCAGTCAGGCCCCCTCACCACGACGCGGCTCTAAAAGAGGAGAACAAGTGTGGAGCTCACCATTGGCCCGTTTTAGAGCGTTTTCTGGTCGCTGAAAGTATGCCGGCATGGTTGCGGCTCGCTAGAGAGGCGATGTCTGAAGAATTAGGGACGCTTGTCGATTATTTTGATCGATCAAATCGGTCCATTCGCGCCGACACGAGATCCTCCTCCGCCTCAGACCAGAGAGAGTGAAGAGCACGTGGGGTGGTCTCTGTCAGTGATGAAGCAAGGACCCGTATGTGCTTGGAACTCGTAGGAGTCGATACTTGAAAAGATTCGATTCATTGTTCAGAGCAATTCTTTTGACTAAATGTTGGATTGTCTTTTCTTGTCCACTTGTTTTGTTGTTCTTGTGTTTTTCTTGCACCCTCGTTTGCCCTGTCTGCACTTGTCGTCTTGTAGTGTTCAGTTCTATTTCTGTTCTTATGTTACACCATGGCCCTGGAGGCACGTTGTTTAGTTTCACTGTGTACTGTGTGTAAATGGTCGACCCAGTCAGACCCCCCCCCCCCCAAAAAAACTATCTATACTGACTCTTAACTGTACCCCATCACGCAGACTCCAACAAAAATGATCTATACTGACTCTTACATGTACCCCCTCACTCAGACTCAAACTGACTCTTAACTGTACCTCCTCACACAAACTCCAACAAAAAAAACATCTATACTAACTCTTAGCTATACTTCATCACTCAGACTCCAACAAAAAATATCTATACTAACTCTTAACTTCACCTCCTCACTCAGACTCCAACTGACTTAAATGTACCTCCTCACTCAGACTCCAAAAACTGCCTCTACTGACTCTGAACTGTACCTAATCACCCAGACTCCAACAAAAAACATGCACACCCACTCTTAACTGTGCCTCCCTGTACAGACTCCAACAAAAACTATCTCTACTGACTTTTAACTGTGTTTCCTCACTCAGACTCAAACATAAACAATCTATACTGACTCTTAGCAATACCTCTTCACTCAGACTCCAACTGACTCTTAACTGTACCTCCTCACTCAGACTCCAACAAAAACTGCTCTCTCTACTGACTTTTAACTGTGTCTCCAATAAAATAAAGAACTCCAATAAAAACATAAACAATCTCAAACATAAACAATCTATACTGACTCTTAGCAATACCTCTTCACTCAGACTCCAACTGACTCTTAATTGTACCTCTTCACTCAGACTCTTACAAAACAATCTATACTGACTCCTGTACTTCCTCACTCAGACTCCAACAAAAACTATTTATACTGACTCTTAACTGTACTTATTCTATTAGCCTTAGATGGCCAGTCAGTCCAACAGGGATTAAGTCTGTACTCTGAGGCCTTCCATTCTTAGTTTGATTCAAAGGGGTGGGATGTTTTAGGCAGGGCTCTCTGGTCAGAGTACTCATGCCGACCCCTGTCCACCGCCAAAAAGGCCCTACAGTGGGTACATGAACATCATAAATGGACAATGAATCAAATGAATAAGGAGGCACGGTTTGATGAATCTTTTACATCATGTGGACGGGGGTGGGGTTGGGGTGGGGGGTGTAAATCACTTGCCAGGGGACGAAATGGCTCCAGGAAGCACTTTTACAAGGCAGTGTTATGCTGGGAAATGAGTCCTGGCATTCAGGTGAGTGTTATTTTGACACTTTCACCACCTATCTAAAGATTGTTGCAGACCACGTATGCGCATTCATGGGAACGGTATTCCCTAATGCCAGGATAATACATCCTGCCACACCTCAGAAACTATTCAGGAATGCTGAGAACAATGACAAAGTGTTCAAGTGTTGATTTTGCCCCTAAATTCCCCACATGTCAATTATATCAAGCATCTGTGGGATGTGTAAAAGTAGTCCGTTCCATGGACTTGTAGGACTAATAGGATCTGCTACTGACATATTGGTGCCTGATAGCATAGTACACCTTCTGAGTCTGTGCTTCAATGGGTCAGAGCTGTTTTGGTGCTACAAGCGGAACCTACACAAAGTCTCCGAAACCCCTTTACAGAGTACCTAAAACTGCATAAGTAGCAATCTATGCTAAAAATGCTGACATATGGCCTACTTTAGCATAAAATAATGCAGTAATATATAGCAATAATGTATTTTTATATATTATTGCATTATATTAACCATAATGCAATAATATATAAAAATAAGCAAAATGGTTTATGTAACCTTTTTATCTTAAAGTACAGTGTCAGCTAAGTGTGACATAATTATTGCAATTCAAACAATTTAAATATTTAGGTTAATGTCATGCCTTAAAAGCAAGGAGTGTCATGCCTTGAAAGCATAATATTAGTTAGTACAGTCATTTTTATATGGGGCCATTGCATTGTTTTTGCACTGGGGCCTAATAATTCCTCATTGCACCACTGATCTGATAAAGTAACGACATTGGTCAAATTTTTTTTATATGGACTAGTGTTTAAACACCAGCCACATTAAACTTATTTCTTTATTTGTTTTTTTGTGACCTATTTGTATTGAAATATGTCAACTTCTAAAATGTTGGTTACAATGAGGAACATAGCTAAGTATTTGAACACCCTGCGATTTTGCAAGTTCTCCCACTTAGAAATCATGGAGGGGTCTGAAATTCACATTGTAG
>JBBIGA010000146.1:22554407-22565341 GCA_037576975.1 Alestes dentex
TTTGCAATTAGGTCAATGTACAAGACACTGTGTTTAATAATAAAATGTATTTTACAGTTATTTTTTGTGCACATTTACACATGTAATTTCCTGGGGACGGAAATGGCACCGATTCGGCGGAATGGCCCTCAGCCTGGCTTAGCTAAGGTTAAGATTTATAAAACGGGATTTTATAATGGCCAAATATAATCAAAGCAATTGCTCAGCCTTACCTATGAAATGTCATCCCTCGTGATCTGGTTTGGAGCGTATAGTGGTTTGTACAACCCCAAGCAGCACATGCGTGAGGCATCTCCATCCCCTACTTCACGCCACAGCAATGCCACTCGCAATATGGCGGCGAGTTTGACGTACGATGCGACAGGTCATGTGGCGTCTAGTAATATTCTATGTCTATGGTTTAAAGTATCTTTTGAAAATTGTTGTTTGAAATACTTTTGATGATTCTGAAGAACAGCTACATGGTGTGTGGTGTGGTCTGTCTACACTGAGTAGGAGGGGGAGGGGCGGGCGTTACAGACGCAGCACACACGTTCAGAGATAGAGATAGATAGATAGATAGATACATAGAGAGATAGATAGAGAGAGAGAGAGAGAGAGAGAGAGAGAGAGAGAGAGAGAGAGAGAGAGAGAGAGAAACAGGAGCGAGACGAGACAAAGAGAGAAACAGAACAGTCGCTACAGAGACAACACGTTTCACTGCAAATAGTTAAACGTTTACAGGTATTATACATACAGTCAGAGATTGGATCTTTTTTGTCAAATTGAGATGGGTACTTTGAATGGTTCTGAATTTAAGATTTAACTAACTGGCAATTTGTATGTATGTTATATTTGTTTAGGTTTAACATAAATGAATGTATTTCGAGTTATTGTTAAATTTATTTAGCGGTTTATTACTGCATGTTCCCTTGCTTTAAAAAAAAAAACGATGTATTTTTTATTTCCACAATCCTGGTTCAGCCGCACCCATTCATATATTTGCATAAGCATAATATATAAATATAAGTATAAATGTATAAAGTATGTATTTATGTATAAAGGATACTTTTTTGGTTTTTACATCTAAACTAATCCATCATGTTTAAATTCATTGGTACGTTTCGACACAATTGTTAATTGTTTCTCCGCCCCCACGCCCCATCCTATATTAATGCTATGTCTGTCTACCTGTATATCCAGAAGTCTATGAAGCAAAAGTAAAGCTCAAAACTGAGACGTTTCAATCATCCACATTAATAACTCAAGTTTCCATTCTGTCTAAAATACTTAACGTTTAATGGTCTTATTCTAGAAGAGAGTCACTGGGGTTTTTGGGTTTTGTGAGTGTGTGTGTTGTTTAAGCAATCGTTCAAGGTGGTACAACATTGACAAAAGCATTGGGACACACTGTTTTTCAGCATTTGGACAAGGTCCCTTACTTCAGTTCCATTGCAGGGCAATCTTAATCTTAACTTTGTGGACACAGTTTGGGGAAGAAACTTTTCTATATGACTGTGCCCCAGTGCACAAACCAAAGTCCATAAAGACCTCAACCGCATCCAACACCTTTGGGATGAACTGGAACGGAGATCATGAGCCAGGCTTTATCATCCAACATCAGTGCCGGACCTCATGAATACTCTACAGAATTAATGGGCACAAAAAAGTCTTCCAAGACGAATGGAAGTTGTTATAGGAGGAGTAACTTCATATTAAAGTCTATGTATTTGAATGCAATGTCATTAAAGTTGCCATTGGTGTAATAGTCAGGCATCCCAATACTTTTGTCCATATAGTATACTCTGAGTGGTTTCATTAAAAAATTTTAATTGATGCGAAGTTGAGCAACTCAGATTTCTTTGACTGTTATGTGATGTTAATGGTAAAATAGTGACAATTATGAAAAAGATTTCTTTTGGTACTTGTGTCTTACACCATATTTCTCCACCATGAATGCCTTTATCATATGTATTTTTATATCTAAAAGTTACAGTAAAAACTGTCACAGGTATTCATAATCATTTCTAATCATACTTTTGTGTGAGGTCATTTTAGTAGGGAGATCCTAATAGTCGCACTTGAACCCACCACAGTGTGAACAGTGTGAAATTCTGTCTCTGCATTTAACCCATTCATTAAATGAAGTAGCGGTCAGCCACCAATGGTGCGCCCGGGAAGCAGTGTGTGGGCACGGTACTTTACTCAAGTGAAGTGACCATTCTGTCATACGTGAACACACCACACAGCGTGAACAGCACGAAATTCTTCCTCTGCATTTAACTGCATTCACCAAGTGAAGCAGCAGGCAGCCAGGAACACAGCGCCCGGGGAGCAGTGTGTGGGGATGGTATCTTGCTCAAGTGTATCTCAGAGGTGCTTAGAGGGCTTGGGATTCGAACCCACAACTTCCTGATCGCAGGGGCAACGCCCTAACCACTAGGCCACCAGCTGCCCCAAAAAGGAGGCTTTTAACATTTTGTACTTTGGATTTTCACAGCTTTGGCTGGGTAAGTTTCTGTAGAGAAGCATAATTTCACATCAAACCACTCTGTTTACAGCTTCATGATTTAATTATGCAGAGGTTCCAAGAAATCGGTGGAAACATCCTTTAAGAAGGATTCCTCATAGGACTGATTAGTTGGTCTATATGCCCCAAGTCTTCAACTCACTCATTGATGTTATGTTATTTAATTCAAAAGGAAATTACATGATGCAGTAAAAAAAAAAAAAAAAAAACACTCAAAAGCACTGAAATGAATGTAAAAGATCTACCACAATAATCCAAAGTGTAACACTGAGAGGCAAGCTTGGGTTAAACCATCTTGCAAAAACCTCTGGAAAAACATTAAACCTTGGGCAACGACTGTGTAACAGGGCAGGTAAAACATTAGTCATTCATGGTTACTTTAAAACGAGCAAACATTTTAAACCAATGCAAAGTTATGTGAAAGTTACAGAGATATAGGCATGTATCCCATATCCCTTGTAATGAATTAGAAATTACATTACCATTCATTCTGGGACATCTTTGAATAAGCAGTAGTGATTACAGAAAACAACTAATAATTAGATATCATAATTATTTCCCTGAAATTAAATCATGTGCTTTGAAAAGTCTTGGAAGGGAGTGCAAAAATACATTTTTAATAGAAAAAATAAGACTGTCTTAGATAAACTTTCACCACACAGCCACACACGTTTTTGGTCATGGTAGAATGCTGTCGCTTGGCTAAAAGTCTTGGCGAGCTCGTTGGTATAAAAACGGCCAAGCAGAAAAGCACTGAAAATCACCCTCATTAAAGCAATATTCACTTCTGTTCATTCGTTTCTTTCACTGCAGTCCCTCCTCTCAGCATGTCAAAAGCAGGCTACATCAAAACAGATGTAAAACCTTTACCAGTATAGTAGCCTACAGAAAAATCAAAGGTAGGCCGTGTACTCGTCAAACATCTAGGTCATCGGCACACTGATCAGGGTTGTGTTAACCTCTGTAAGAGAGAATATTACAGTGTTATACTGCATAGACAAAATTGCAAAGTCAACCTTGACCACTCAAAGAAAATCCATATTGTGTCCTAACACACACAAAAAATATATAAAACTCAATTTAAACTTAATACAGTTCACATGTAGTTCATATATTAATATACTTAACACAAATAGAAAAACAAAAAGACAACCAACAATCTGTAACAGAAAATGCTAACATTAAAACATTCACAATACACTATATGTCCAAAAGTCTGTAGACACCTGACAATCCAACACTTTGTCTACAATCAAGGGTACTAATAGGGGTGTTTGCTGCAAGAACAGCCCCGACTCCTTTGAAAAGGTTACACTAGATGCTGGAACATGGCTGTAAGGACTTAATGGCATTTAGACATGAGACCATTAGTGAGGTCACATACTGATGCAGAATTAGGTCCAGATCGCAAAGGCCATTCCTAGAGTTATGGTTCCACTGCTCCACAGCCCAATGCTGGGGGCTGTATACTGTTCTAGCTGACACGTAGCATTAGGCATGGTGAGCTTAGGCTCATGTGTGGCTGCTCCAGAGCATCCCTCTTTATTGGCAGTGCTTTTTTTAGGGAGATTACGGAGGCTGTATGCACGCAGTTGCAATGGGAGCACCTTAAATTAGCTGAATACACTAATTAAAATGGGTGTCTGGATATTTTTGGACATACAATATACCACTGGGAGAACAAAAAGACAAGAATCGTTTATTCCATATTGCTTTGGTCTGTGTACTGGGTGAAGTTTGGTGTTAAGACTGGCTGTGCGGCATCTCTTCAGCTTCTTCACCCACGTGCATCTCCAAGCACCAGCGAGAGGATTGCCCTCTTTCCCTTTTCTTCTATTCACCTGTCTATTCCCATTCAATTCCTAACCCATCTTGCTTTCAGAAGCCAAATGTGTCGTCGGCATCAGCCGTCTCGGCGTCCACTTTGTCCCAGTTGCAAGGCGACAGGCACTCTTCAGCACTGTAGTCCTGAGGGTTTAGCCCAATGTCCAGGACCTGGGGGTTAGCGCGACACTCAGCCAGTCTGTGGGCCACAAACAAACACGGGGAACGATCAATTAAACAAACTCAGCTACATGAGACGCCCTTTACAAAAGAGAACGAGCAGCAAACACAGCAGTAACTTATTGCCAAAGAACTTAAGTGTACTGAAAGTCTTAGACTGCTATTACAACAATAACGTATGATGAACTACACCAGATTTACTTAAAACCTCAGTATAGATAAAACTCTGTCCATGGTTGATACATTTCTAATTTTTCACACTGTGGCGTTTCTTTATTTTTGATATACTCTTCATCTGCAGCTTAGTATGAGGTGTTGAGTAAATCTAGTCCTGGATCTCTGATCAACAATAAGAAAGGACATGATGAATGATACAGATAATTAATGTACTGGTGATCACCAAGGCAAAATCAGAGTCTTTGTGCCCTCAACAACCTGAAAAAAAACAAAAAAAACAACCTGAACTCTCCTTCCAAGATCAAAACTACACAGAAAAAAAAAAATTTAACTGGACATCGCAAACCTAAACAATGGCGTGTGTATACATAGTTGGCTTCAAAGCAATTTAAATTTAAGCAACTCAGTTGTGCAGAGGCGCACCTCAAGGATCAGCTGTTGAAGACACAAAAGAAGACAAAACCCAATACTTATAGTATTGTATAGTATCACTACACTAGGCCACAGTGTCTCACCGTCATAACACTCAATGATGCAGCAAAAGTGGAGGAAGGATGGCTGAAGACAAATTAAAAGAAGTAACTGAAAGAAAAAGGTAACATTTATGGACATACAAGAATGAACACAACATCTAAGAGGCAAAGAACCCTGCCATTTCCAACTTAATGCTCTGCTTAATGCCCTGCTTTTAAAATAAGCAACTGAAATTTATAATGAACAGGGTTCTAAGCCACTACTTGGACACAATGGGAGAAAATGGAAGATTTCTACACTTCAGTGTTGCTAGAGGATGGTAACATTAAGTATAATGGTACTGGACAATGGAGTGCTCTAGAGGTCAGATAAACAGCACTGCACACTTAATGACACTTCTTTACCTGAGCATGACTCAAAACTATCCAAACTGCGGCTGAAGAGAGAAACACCAAGGGGGGAAAAAGAGTCAACGTAATGGAACAATTTTCAAAATATCACAGATATGGGATACATCGCATGTGTTTTAAAAGTGTTAAATATGTAAATCCCCTGGACTCTTTTTGATTGAAAGGTACTCCTACTGGCCAGCAGATGGCACCAGTCTTCCTTTGTTCAGATTTTCCCTCTGCTTATATCCTTTCACAAATATCTTATCTGATCCAGTCAGAGTATACAGATCAGTAAGAGAGCAAGCTATATTAAAATGACCACAGTGAAAGAAAGTACAGTGTGGTTTCACTTACATCAGGCAGTGGGGAAAACTCTCAAAAACATGCAGAATGATGGCATGGACCTTCTATTGTGTTGCATGTATTAACTTGAAAAGGAAGTTGATTTGGGGGTAGTTTTATTTTTTATGGACAGGATCAAGCTCATCCTGTTTTTGATAACTTGGAACATGTTTTTTTCACTTAAATAAAGAAGAGCACACAGAAAGGTACCCTGGTACTGTTAAGCATGAAAGGAATAATAACAGAACATGAAATACACAGACAAGCCACTTCATTAGTCAAGTCCACGTACCCTACATCTACACTCAGTGAGTGTCATTTTATCAACATGCAGAGAAACAGATGTACTACAGTCTGCAACTGAAAACAACAAAGTTCACCTTTATTATAGATAATGAGTATAGATAAAAGGTAGGCTCATCAGTGTATATGCATGTACTGTACATAATGCATGGCTCCAATGGATAAAAACTAGTGATCCACTTACAGGATACTGCAATTTTAGGATTTCTACCATTTCATGCATTCATACATAGAGCTAAACTCTTCAAGAAACCTTAAATGTCAGTGCTGTCATTGCAAATACAGACATTTAGAGAATGTCAACATTGGTGCATCTCTTCATATGACCAATCCTCACTAAACCAGTTCATGAATAGTTTTAGTGCCAGTTTTAAATGTAGCTGAGGCCAGCTTTCAGGTAAAACTGTTAAAAGAAACACATTCTGTAGCATTAAAATGTCCCCAGTTTTGCCTCACTGATGCACAGCTTTGTTGCGCCCAGCTTTGCTTCATTTGGAGGGGATGAGTCCTCATTAATCACTGCAGAGATTAAAAAAACCCACAGTGTTTAATTACTGAGCCACTGCCTTTAATTACTGCACACATATGAACAATCAGTGCAAAGAGGAGCTGAGACAAACCCCTGTTGCTTTAAGACAGCACCTCAAGGGTTCTGTCTGACACCTTCGAGGGCGGATGTGTGTGTTTCCATGTGTGTGAAGCATTACCCTTTTTCAGTTTGTTAAACTACTGTCCATATTTCTTTACGATCTCATACCAAAAGTGCTCATTTCAAAAGATAATTACTGTGCGCTTGAGGACTAAATCCCGTTTAAGGAGTGCATTACTGGTTACTAGTTTTGAACCAACAGTCCCTAGCACACATTCTACAGCACCATGGCAACAGAGCTCGACACATTTCATATTCTCCCTTGGTAATGGCAGCGGCTGAAGGAAAACGTGCGGAGTGTCCGAGAATGACCCTGCAGGTTTTAGTAGCAGCTAGACAGTCTAATGGAGATTCTTCCTGACCTCGTCCCAACAGACCTATTCTCACAGGTTTCAGGCTCAAGAAACCCGCTCTGACAGACCACGGCTGACACACCGCCACTCTGGACACGAGTACCATGTAAACAGGGATGGAGGGAGATGGTAAAGATTTTAGCAAAGGTCTAGGGTTGGTCTGATCTCAACCGAATTACAAAAAAGATTTGAAAAAGATTTTAGATGGTAAATATAGGCTGTGTCGCCGAGCCACAGCCTACAGTTTACAAGCTTTAATTTTGATTCAAAAGTATAAAGCACTAAAACTAACTCCTGGATTTGAAATATTCTGTACTAATTGGTCAGAATGTTTTGTACGTCAGTGTACTGCCACATTAAACAGAAAACATTACTCTGCGGAGCTGTGGCCCGAACGAACATGCCTGATAAACACTCGCAAATATAAAAGTAAATGGTTCTGTAAAATTCTATTAAATACTACATTTATCGATATAGAACCTTTACAACTAGCAGAGGTTTCCTTAAACTTCTAAAAGGCTCTCCACACTCTTATTCATTTATAAGGCGATTCTTTGAAGAACCATCTATTCTTTAGCGAACCAAATACAGCATCGTTTTGAAGAACCCTTTTTGGCACTATGATTGTTAATAGTATAGCAACTGCAGTAAGTCGGAGTGTCCATTTTCTTCCGTAATGTCTCTTCACAATGATCTTGATTCTGAGGTGATGCCCAAAACAGATCACAACACTACTGTTTAATTAATCCCATGAAAAATACTAAATATTTTAGTATGTAGTTAGTCATGTGACTATATGGCTGAATCAATCCAAGTTTAAACTTGAAAATGTAGTTATATCAGTACATTCCTTTCCTGGCCAAAAGCACTCTAATTCTAAGGTTGAGGCATGACATCAAGCAAATTACACAACATGTTATTACCAAGTCTTTGTAGTCTGCAGTGTGGTCTGTAGTTTTAAGCAGCTAGGTGGAAATATATTTATACAGAACAATTTCATATTTGCCACTGACCTTGAGAAAGCTTCATCCAAACCATCTTCAAGCTCCTGGAAGACAAAAAGATGTAAGATATATACATATACAGTTTATATATACACACACACATACATACATAAGCATGATCAGACTGGTTTCCTCTGTTCAGTTAATCATTTCATCATCACCACAAGAAGTTGTGAAAAAGCAACAAAATGTCCCGTGTGCTTTCTAAGATTTTATTTGCTCAGCATCTTTTTACCCATTTTCTCAAAAATCAAACCTACTTTTTGGTCAACTTGTGTTACTGAATGAGGGGAATTATCAAGGTTAAAGGCTCCACCAAGGGCATTGCTTCATAACAGTGGTACACAAATCAGTCATTCAGATGTTTGTCTTTTTATTTAGCTGCTGATTTCATCAAATAATATTGAATATTTATTGCCACATTTATGGTATCATGAAATTCCAGCTACATTACACCCAACTCTTTTTATTCCTGAAAGGACAGCTGACAAAAGGCAGAAAGATAGATACAAAACCAAAAAACAAACAAACAAAAACAACAAACAAAATTTTTTCCCATATTATACATGCACAAATGAATGCACACACATCTGCCCCAGATCTTCTAAAGGCAGACTCTGTTTTGATTGCCTTGGCCCTTTAACCTGCTGCCATTTCTCCAGCAACAACTGAAATGTCTGATGTCTCAGTTTCGCCCAGAGGGAAAACTACTGAGCTTCTAATGATAACATTTTGAAGGCCACCGGAGCTAACTAATTTAATCTGCATTGTTTGTCCATCTGAGCCACCCAAATAGCACAGTATTACAGTGGGTAGGCTTGGGAAAGGCACCTCCCGGTGCTGCCTGATAAAGTCAGATGCTATGAATACAGCATTATTCAAGAGGTAATGAGTGTACCTGCACTGTTTCATTAAAGATGTTCCCAGAGAGTCAGCTAATGACAGAGCAGAACTGAAAGACCTGTAGAACGTACAGTAGGGATCCATAGCCTCCTGAATAACTTTATCCTTAAGACTTATCATAAGCTCCCATAATGATATAACATAGGCATAATACAGCTCAATGGCATGAATTACTGTAAAAATTATTATATGTAAGTATGTGACCTTATTTAGCAGATGCTCTTACCCAAAGCCATTTACAATGGTAAGTTAGTATAATGCTAAGAGTCTTAGCATTTGGTTCGCCATGTGACCAGACCATGTGTTCAGACTCTTTTACACACCCATAAGTCACTATAAACCGTATTTTATCTTTTTGTGGAATTGCTAATCTTACCTGACAGAAAACAGCCACACACCTTTAATCACTGCTGCTGCTGCTGCTACCTTTCTACCCACCCAAAAAAACCCTCTAATCTTCCATGGTTTCAGAGGAGCACATTTACCCACTCCTCAAACTACTGCGAAAGAGAGAGAAAATGAAGATGAATAATAGGCCCGAACCCATCCTAGAATCCAATATTTTGCTGGACCCCTACTGTGTTTGTGCTTATCGCGGGGGTCACGTTCCAAGAGCACCGGCGTATAGAGAAAAACCGTGATGTTGTGATGTGGTAAAAAATGTCTAAAAATGCCTATTTTTATTGTGTAAACCCTAAATATGCCCCCAAATATGCTCCCAAAACACTTTAATTTCATTTTAAACTCAGCTTAATACATTAACCTGAAAGAAAATGTAAAGGTAAACCCGTATTCGTACTGTACAGTTTATACTGAACTCCCCAGTGCTAGAATGTAAAATACAGATATTACCCCTGTATAGACTGCACTGTAATTCATGCACGCACGCTTTCTTTGGTATGCGCTGTCATTTTCTTTAGTATAAGCAAGGTAAATACAGTAATAATTTAATTTACAGTAATAAAAATACAGGACTTTAAGAACAACAAAATGAAAAACAAAAGAACCCTTGAGACGCTCCACGGGGGAAATTCCAGTCTGCAGCTGCCACACATGCGTCACAGGGCAGCAGCCAATCAGCAGCAAGGATAAATAAATAACGTTCTTGGATTGGCTACTTTCAAACCTCCCCCCACTGAGTACAGATTGGCTACTTTCTTGGATTGACTACTTTCAAACCTCCCCCCTCTGAGTACAGCGAGGGATGCGTCAAATGGCACCAGTCAATCAGCAGCAAGGAGAAATTAATAGTATTCTCGTTTATTTTTAAAGTACTGCTAAATGAACAAAAGTGCATTAACTTTTGGTTTGCAAACACTTTAAACAAATAAGGAACTTTTTAACATTAGTGTTCCCTTTAACATGGCAGTTAAAATGTTTCTTGTAAATCTCAACAAACATTAATGTAATCAAATCAAATATAAAAGCAAAGCTATCTGCCACTGCAGTGCATTCATATGAACTCCATATGAAAGTCTATGTATCTGAATGCAGTGTCACTAAATTCTCTGTAGGTGTACTGGTCAGGCGTCCCAATACTTTTGACTATGCAGCGCTTTAGATCTTGGCTGGTTTTCGTGGGGGTCAGGCGTCCCATTACAAAGTAATGGACAAATAATATGGACAAAAGCAATGATGACATATTATATGGACAAAAGTAATGGGACTCCTGACCCCACGAAAACCAGCTGAGACTCAGAGTTCTGCATGCTGCTCGCACCCTGAGCACAAAAATGCAACAAACTCTCAAAATAAAAGGGTAAAAAAAAAAATAAATAAACAGCATTAACGTGCAATAAAATTATATATATTTATATAATTATA
>JBBIGA010000146.1:22565441-22581003 GCA_037576975.1 Alestes dentex
TATATATGAATAAAACTGTATATATGTGTGTGTGAAGAAAAAAAATTACACAGTCATTTTTTCATTTCAACTTTTATGATGTTCTGTTGCCTTCCATGATTGGCTGGTTGCATCTTTTTTTGAACATCAACCCTACTCTAAGAATGCCTTTTTACTCTTTACTTCTATTGTTTTTTAAACTTTACTACTGTGAGCGCTTTTTAATACTCAAGACTGCGCCCTTGACAATAACTGACAGATGGCTCAGCCATCGAAAGGTGGCCACAAAGCAGCAAGGTGGGACAAGTGATGGATGATGTGCCAAAGATTTCTCAACTCATATTTGCTTTGAAGATTTTGTATAGATTTCCCATTTTATATGGTATTACTATATTCAGATAGTTTTACAGTCATGGGCTTTTTAGTAGAGTTGTGTTTTTCCCTCATTTTCTTTTACCATGTTTCAATATTTATAGACCAAACTTAAGGCCTAGCTCTAATATAATATATAATGTATAGTGCCCACTTTGACACACAGGGAAAGAAACAATGCCAGGAAGAGAGAGCAATATCTAGTCTTGGCCTTTAACACTTCTGGAGACTCTTGACACATCGTACTGGCCCATAATTACATTAGCCATTCTATGACCAATATTGCCATATGAACAAGAGTTTTAAGGGTGACTAAGTGTTCTGAGACTGTGCTGGTGAGGCAACACGTGTGTTTGTTGGTCTGTGAGTCTATTAATAGCTCTAGGTCCAGGTGAGTCTCAGACAGACGACACACACTGAAGAAGATTGATGGATAGTCCTTGCACACTCACCAACCTCTCTCAAAATCTCCAGGCTGTGACAGCTTAAATACAGGCTGACACGCTTCAGTCTTGAAGGCCACAGCACTTCATAGTTTTGCACTTTCCCTCCTCCAACGAGGCATTTGCTTGGAACACACAGATATGAGCTTGAAATATTTGTCCAAATTCATAGGGAACATCTGGGTTTGGACATCATTCTTCCAAATATGCGTCAGACTCAGGTTCAAAAGTCACATTCAGCTAATTCCCACAGCCTGTGTCCCACGTTCACCAGCTCTTACCCCACATTCCCCCCTGCTTTAGATTCTCTAGTAATCTTATTCTTGCTCCCCGCTTACACTACCACAGAACAGTTTTAACCGGCATGCCTCGGTCACATACCAGTGCACATAAAAAAAGCAGGACATAAGTGAAAGTACAGATTTTTAGTGAAAGCAAAAGGACATTTAATTTCATTTCAGACCAAAAATATCATGATGTATCTGGCATTTTATGTGTGAATAAAAAGCTTTAGAATAAAAACAGACAAAGGCTAAAATCATCTTATATCAACAATGCAGAGTGTGAACACTATGGAATCCATTCAGCACTTATCCAGACTGAAGGATATTGTTTAAAAGCACTGTTTGATGAATACATTTGTTTAAGTGGTATCTAAATTGAACCTAGGGCATCTGGTTATTTTTATAGCATTTTGTTTAATACTGTTTTATACTCATGATGTGGTCACTGTCACTGCAGTTTATTTGGCACTTTGGGTGATGAGTTGTTTTAAAGTTCATGCTATGAATGGCCTTTAATGACTATTCAATTATTTTAATTCATTTTAATTATTTTGTCAGTATTAATGTAACACTATCATTAGTTAACACCAATATCCACCCATTTTAAAGGGAGAAGTATTAAGGGATGGCAAAATGGCAAAACTATAACTCAAAAACATTTGAAAATATTTGAAAACATCTAGAGGAGTATTAAGCCCCCAGGCATTGGGCTTTGGAGCAGTTGTTCTCTTAAGTTCCTCACTCCATTACCTCTGGTATGAGTTGGAGTGGTGTTTTCAATCCAGAACTAATCATCCAACATCAGTACTTAATCTCAGAAATGATAGCATTGTTTCAAAAGAAACCTTAGTAGAAGGCTACTAGTCTACAAATGGTGTATAACAGCATTTAGAGGAAGTGACATCTCCTTGTTTTGTTCCAGTCTGAGAGGAAAAATGCCTGTGTTTATGCCACACGGATTTATTAGTAACTCTTTATTTGAAAGCCACCTAAGTATGAAATGAATAGCTAATGCACAAGCCCTGAATAACCATTAAAATGTTTTAATGTGTATTTATTTGGGGTGTTACGCAATTTTAATTACAAGCTCTGTGATGAATTAATCTAGATTAATTGCTCACATTTCTGCTGTAAAAGTATTTAAAATTTGAAATGAATTTTGGCATATGAGTGAATGAATAATCAACATTACAGACTTCCAACGTCTCCTTTATTTAATAACTGTTTTTACACTGTTTCTGTGCAGTCACAGCAATCAAAAATATGACCTAATATGCTGAGAAAAAAAATGCTTCAGCAAGTACAATGATAAAACTAAATCCACCTATAAGGTGCAGTTTAAGACAATGTACAAACACGCAGAGGCATGAGAAGCATTTTAATGTGGGGGTGTGCTGCACTCGGCGTCTCGCGTGTTTCACTCATTCGTCACCCCCTAATATAATAGTTCCGGTGTTCTGATGAATTATGCTACACTGTGGTAAAATGCTCCCTTTAGGTTTATCCAGTTCATACAGTTTATAGTCAGTTTATAACACTGATAATGATGAGAAATAGTAAAATAATATGCCTAATTAGAGAAAATATATTTTATTTACATGATAAGAGCCTAGAAAGATAGATAGATCTTTAGAGGTGCATAGAGCCAGTTTATATAGTTCAGTTTATATAGTATATATGTTCTAAGACTGAGAAATGCTACCGTGAAGCTACTTCAGATCGTGCCATGCTAACAGCTTGTGGTGATGTCTGAATCAGTGCTGATGTTTCTTAGCTTCAGATAGCATTCTGTAAACTGCAGAAAAAGGCATTTTAGAATCAGAAAACTTTATTGATCCTAGAGGAAACTGCTTATGTAATGACCGCAAAGACACAGACCCCAGAGTAGCGACATACACTCTCATGCTCTTGAACTGTGCACTGAAGGCAGCGTATAGGGGCAAACAAGTACACGTACAAGTTAAAAGTAACAATAAAGCTTTTAAGATATTAGTCACAGTAAACCAGTGACCCAAACGCAAGATAGCACAGATAAACCAGTGTCCAAAGCTAAATAGCACAGATAAATCAGTGTCCAACGCAAGGTAGCACAGATAAACCAGCTTCCCTAACACTAGGTAGCACTGAATCCCAAGACTGTGGAACTGCACATGTGCAGAAGGGCCCGGTAGCACATCTCAATGGGCAGCAAGTTTCAGCAGAACACCGGGCTGGGTTAAAGTCACGTGGTGCGATTAATCAGCGTTAATGTTTTTAAGAAACTATTTTTTCTGTGATTAACTGATCAAAATTAACGCGTTAATTTGTCAGCCCTAGTATTTATACACTGGAAGATGGTATGCAATGTGTTGTGAAGTAAACAACACTGCACCAATAACGAAAGAATGATCACATTAGTCTGAGGACACTGAAATCTTTCATAAAACTGGTATAGGGTGCTTTCAGCAGTCTCAGTATTTTAAATGGCCGTAATAGAGAATAATGCTTTACAACAGTGGTATAAATAGAAGAAGTTTCATTCATTTCAGTTTAAAGACTACTGAATGTCACTACATTCAAATCAGTGTGTGAATACTGACAGTTTGTCTATAAAAACTGATATGTCACTTTTTAAATGTTATTAAATGGTTGTGCATGTGTTCACAAAGTCTCTATGTAAGTCCTTTTTAAATAAAGTGTTGCCAATACATTTCTATTCCATTCCATTGGAATTTTGAAGGAGTCTTGCATGCTCCCACACAAACAAGACCAAGTGAACAACAAAGATTGTTATAATTGTCACTCTTTTCTGATTTCTGATGCCCCTGTAGGTAGGAAAAATACAAACTCGATACTAGAAAGAACACATTTTGTAGCTGTTTAAAGAAAGAATGTTCTACAATGACAGCTTGATGGTCACAAAATGAGATCAGAGTAGCTCGCAGAGTGCCAGATCTTTTTAATCTGGGAACTAAAGGAACATAATGTTCATTCTGGGCATCAAGAACAAAGTACTGACAAACAGATGCTTGTCTGTGTACGAGAAGAAGCGCAAAGCTTAGGAGACTGACCTGTAAATGGAGATGTTTTCTATCAGCTGATTTGATGCACTGTCGTAAAGAATTATCCCTCTTGGCGACACTTTTAACGTTACTTTCTGCAACTTCTTCCCACTGGCTTTGGCCTGAGAGAGAGAGAGAGAGAGAGAGACAGACAGAGACAGAGAGACAGATAGAGAGACAGAGACAGAGAGACAGAAAGACAGACAGAGAGAGAGACAGAGAGAAAGAGAGACGGACAGAGAGAAAGAGAGACAGATAGAGAGACAGACAGAGAGACAGACACACAGAGAGAGAGAGAGAGAAAGAGAGACAGAGAGACAAAAAAGGAGAGACAGAAAGAGAGAGACAAAGAGAAAGAGAGAGATCAATAAAAATAGAAAAGAAAAAAAGAAAGATCACATTCATGATCACATTGTTCATGTTCACACTGTTCAAACTCCAGTTTTGTTCTTTGGCGTGACTTGGTGAAAAGGGCAGGGGAAAGGTTTTGATTACCATTCGATGAAAGTGCTGTGTAGCTGCATGTTTAAAAAGGAACTGCATACTTTGATTCCCATCACACGTTTGCTACACTTGCATATGAGTGCACACAAAAACACAAAACCCACCCTTGTTTTCGGTACATAGTTAACCTGTAATATACTTATTATAATTATCCTGTGACTAAACTGACCTGCAGAGAAGAGATCCAGCTCCCTGCAGCACTAAAAAATTTATATACACACACGTCTCATCCTGTGTCTTAGAGCGGATCTTGTCTTTGCTTTGACCATAGCATTAGCAGCCATTAAACTATGAGGCAGAAATGTTATTTCAGCACTCATTTATAACAGATGCTCACTTCAGCAGCAAAAGTATGGCAGAATGTATTCATACTAAGGGTGTAGAAATACAGCATACTGTATATTGTATTTAATACAGCTTGTAGCTAGTGCATTATCTTGGACTACTCTAAAACCATGGTTCTCAAAATGAAGTCCAAGGACTTCCAGGAGTTCATACATACAGACAGGGGTCCTTAAACGCAAACAAAATGTGAATGCCCTGCAGCGGCAAATATCTTTGGTTTTACATTTGATTTGATTACATTAATGTTTAAATTGAAATTTACAGAAATGTCTGAACTGCAGCTGTGTGACTGTGTTAACAGGAACACTGCTGTTAAAAAGCTCCTTATTTGTTTAAAGTGTTTGCAATAAAAATGTTATTGCACTTTTGTTCATATAGCAATACTGACAAAATGAAAGTGCACAATACACTAGATTTGTAATCATTATTGAATTCTTTGTATTGCGATGCGATCACGCTTAAAAATGTATATATATAACTGTCCGTCACTAATTTGAACATAAAGTTGCCTGCTTATTATAATTTAATAACCACCACAGACTACTTTTAAAACGTCTATGCCCTTCTGTATTTAACTTCTGAAAAGTAAGAGTTAGTTTTTTTCCCATACTGGAGAGGGGTCCCAGGCTAAAAAAGTCAAGACCATAAATGGTAAAACATTACTCTGACTTCTGTTCCATTTGCATTGGAACAGAAAATTCCAGCAAGATGCTGGCAATGAATCTGAGGCACTAAGTTAGTTATGAAATAGGACCCTGGCTCTTCATGCAGTAAACCAGCTAAACTAACAATGCCCCCAACAGCACGAGGATGACAGCAGAGGCTGAATCTTTACCAAACATAAGAACACATTAATAAATGTGTTCACTTAATTTGTAGTTGTAGAAGATAGTACTTTTTAATTTGGTCACAAAACTGTCATCTAGGAGGAAAACATTTGTCAATTTGTACTATAATTACAAATGAACACAGCAGCCAAATTAGTGTGGAGAGAAATATGTTTTCTGGCCTTAAAGCTCACTCTAGCAGAGGCTTATGAGATCCCAGCAACTAAAATTTTTCATATATGTAACACACTGGTTAATTTTGACATTATTGACCATAATGGTCAATAATGACTATAGATTTTGACTTTAGTCATGGTCTCGATCTTGAACACGGCCCTAAGCTTTGAAACACCCTTTCCAAAGACCACTGGAAAAACACACAGAATCCAAAAAGGAGTCGAACTCCATCAGTTGTTTTGTGTTGTTAGCGGTTGTTTCCATGGTGAGCTCACCGTAGCAACAATCCTCTTGACGGCGGCGGCAGACAGCTCCTCTCCTTTCGGCTGCTCCACCAGCGTCACGCCCAGGTACTTCAGCTGGAACGCCATCCCCTCCAGCAGGGTCTCCCTCGTATCCGTCCAGTTCTCTGGAAGCTCTGTGGGAGAGAGAAGGGATTGTTACTCGTAATCATTTTAATGTACACAAAAATGGTCGTTTTAGCCATTTTAATCATTATTAAAATGATAATAATACTGTTATTTTCATATACTGTAAAATATATTGATTATATAGATCCAAGAAAAGGCATTCTGGATGTTAATTGGTGTTTTCTGAATGTTTTCTGAATATTTATTGATTTACAGTTCATTCTGGATCAGGGCCGTGCAGAGATGTTTGAAGGGGCAGGTGCTCAAAGTTAAAAAGAAAAGGGCACTTGGAGTACCCAAGAGGAGGGGGGCAGGTGCTCAAGCCCCCTCCGCCCCCCACTCTGCACGTGCCTGTTCTGGATACAGATTAATTTTTTTTTCTTTTTTTCCTATCAATAACCTATGAGTTTTACCATCACATTAGCATTATAGCGTGCTTTATACACAAAATGGGTCATGTAAAATTGAAAACAAATATTTCAAACTTTTAAACAGCTATTTAATTATTGATTATTAAACAGTAGTGTATGACCAGTTATGTTCTCCTTCTCTCACCCACACAACCTGAAACATCTCTCAAGGGTATCTCTGGTCATTAAAAATGCCAGTTGTAATTCTTATCACTATTGCATCTCAAAGCAAGATAAGCTAAATCATCTGCACATGAAACAAAGTACACAGCCCACACAATCATTTCGATCAGGTCCTCCATGCTGACACAATCCCCTCTGATTTTACACAGACACTGTGCAACTGCACCTACATTCACTATGAATGTCTCCAGAACTGCTCCAACTGCTACGATTCATCCTCTACGGCCAGGCTGATCGCAGCTGGCTCAACGGGGGCTCTCTGAGTCTCAGTTACAATGAGTGCTGCTGGTAAAAACCTGCAGAGCTCCAACTAACAAACAGGCGCAGCAACTGTGCTGTTTTTTCATGTGCCATCGAGAAGGAAGAGGAAGAAAGACGAAGCATCAGTGCAGAGCATAAACAGGGAACACTCTTGCACTCCATGTTACCGACATTCCTGGTGTTTCTTGCAGTTATCAACAAAAATTGATATTTTTAGGTTCGGTTTTAAGGATGGCCTGTCAAATGTGTAGATTCTAAACATTCAATACACCCACATTTGTGTTTGTAAGTAGAAGAGGAGATTTTATATTTTATTCTAATTTGAACAGTGAATCATTTTACTGAGCGTACACAGGCTCGTTTAGCATAAAGAAAATGGCATTGCTAAGACATCTTTGTAATTTGTTGACATCAAAACAACAGGGGAAAGTGTGGACTTGTCTATCCACACCGTAAATCAAACTGATCCTGTAAATGTGGATTTAAACAGTTGTGCAAACAACAATAATAGCTACAAATGTCTAAGAGTTAGACATTACTGAAGCTGGATTAGTTTACCAGAGGAGGTTATGTAATGTCATTTGTGGGATTTGACTGGCTGATTGGATCGGGATAAAGTGTCTACGTAAGTTCCGCAAATTCCTACAGACAGCTTGCGTGGGAAGGTTGTAGCCCGAATGTCTGTGAGCAGGTTTTGTTATTTCTTTAGTGTGAGGCAGATTAGAACAGGACTATTGTTACTTTGGAGCTCCAGATTCGGCCAACATAAAAAAATCCTCCTCTACACAATTACACTATGTCCAAAAGTCCTGAAAACATGGGTATTGAAAGAACCCCCCTAACAAACTCCAAAGGTACTGGATGGAGCTCCATCACTTCAGTGGACACAGTTCCCCCCTTTCCACGGCTTGCTGCCTAGGGGGCTTTAGCTGACTCACAACATTGAGCGGAGCAGCCTTTGGCTCGTTTCTGGCTGCTCCAGAGCAGTTCAATCTTTTGGCAATGCTTTTCTATGGACATTACACAAATGTAATATCCATAGAAAAGCAGTACATGAAATATAAAAGTCTTTGTCAGCAACCAGTGCGCCATAAGTATACATATTCACTCATTGAAAAAGGGTTTGTGGATATTGTTGGATGTGTACCTGACTGTCAGAAAACCAAAAATACTGCAGATCTGTACTGGAATAAAATTCCAAATCTTACCAGTAATCACTAGTGTTATAATGCAGCCTCGGGTAAAGACTGTTCCGGCTATAAAGTGCTTTCAACAAAAAAACAAAAGATGTTCTCCTTTTTCAGTGGCCTATACATGCCTTTGTCCTACTGCAACTGCCTTCCACAGGGATTCGGCCACATTCCCCAGGTTTTGTCTCGCTCGCTCCAATGAACAGTGTCACTGCTCAGTCATGACAGGGTCAAGTTCAGGGTCAAGGATTTGCCTCCAGTCTGCTCCTCGCTTCTCTTTGTTACACTGCAAACTGATTTAATGCACTTTATTTTGCTTCATGACCCGCTACCCTGACACTGCTGTCACTCTGATGCCAGTGCCGGCCCATGAGGAGAGCTATCCACACTAGGGCTCGTCCAGCATAATAGCTGGCTGACAGGCACCAGGGAAATCTGTATTGGAAAAATTTTCACCAGTTAATGACATGATTAATGCCAGTAGATACCTTGACCTTGTAGTAGAATAGTAGATACCTTGACCTTAACACCAGTTTAGGATCAATATTGTAAGGGGGTGTGGCTTACTCCAGAAATGAATGTGAGGTTTTACGTATACTTACTGACCGCAACAGAGCAGACATAAAAAACACTTACATGTAATTTAGGTGGCCTATCACCAGTGTAGTACAAGCATGCCTATTGCTTCACGGGTGCTTAGACTGACTACAGTGACTGAGCAAATTACAAAACATGAGGTCATCTGCATCGAAAAATATTTTGTCAATAAATAACAAAGCCGGCACAAAACTTTCTATCTCCAAATCTCAATCAGTAAGTCCCACCAGTTTTAAAACCACACATTCCTGAGTCTATGATGCAAAGTACCTAATATACATAGTGCAAGAAAGAGAAAAGTTTTTGATTTCCAAGACACCGCCAGCGACACGTTCTGAAGTATAAATAGATTTGCGGTTCCCACAACAGTGCAGTGGAAGTCATGCATAGTGAAACAGCAGCTGCTTAGTTTGTGCATAACCTCTGTAGACTGTGGCTTTGACAGGAGTAACTGTCACCCTGCAAAAGCATTAATCCCGCAAATAAGGACAGCAGCCGTATCAAGACTCCTTTGCTGAATTTCCAAATATGACAAAGCCAAAAGAAAAACTGCAATCACTGAAGTACAAGTTCAGCTGCTTCTTTAATCAGAATTATGATGTCTCAAGTCAAATATGCTGGAAATTTCTTAACAATGTAAAACAAAAGGTTTGGTTTACAAGGCTAATATCTGTTCTGCAAAAAGACCCTGTATTACTTTCCATGAATATTACAGAATGCAAAGGTATTAGAAATCTCATGTGTGCTGAGGAGAAAATAATTTTTGACCTGCTACACGTTCTCCAAGATTTAAAAAAAAATATTTTCTTGCAAAACAGCTAATGCAGCCTTTCGAAACCCTCTTCAGAATAATCGATGACACAACTAGAGCAAATGTGATCACTGAAGTTTCAGTTCCTGTTTTGGCCTTAGTGAGTGAGACTTGCTGTTGTCAACTCTTAAAGCAAAAAAAAAAAACATTTCCTGGTTTTAATCTACAACAATTCACCACTAGAGCACTAGGTCTCATTAATAGTCATATGGGCCACTCTTAATTTGGCTCAGTCATTTATTCTGAAACACATCTTCAGATGGTGTGAACTGATTGAATGTGCCACATACTTATTCCTGATTTTCCATGACCAAAACAACTACAAGAACATAAAGAATGGCAGAGTCATGATTTTGAAGGTACCACGAAATCACTGTGCTGTACAGGAGCTGCAAACTGGTATCTGTACTTGATCTGGAAGCATCTGAACATTACCAAATGGCCACACCTTTCTCTCAGAGGGAACAAAGAGGTGCATGGCTGGGCGTAAGTGACCTTTACCGTTGATCTTTTCCCACCTATGTATTTCAGTGTATTTTCATATCATGTCTGGTGTCTTAGAAAAATGCTCAGTGCAACATTTACAATATGAGGCTGCCATGTTATCTAAGTTTGACTCCTCTCTGATGAGGGCAACCCGAAAACAGACACTGCAGAACCTCAAATCTGTTTGTTGTGGAGTTCTGGCAGTGGAGGGACTTCTGACATTGCTTCCATGGAGGTCCTGTTCCAAAACCTTCTCAGTCCTCCAATTAGCTCTCTAAACAAAATGATAAAATAGTTCTCTAAATCAAATAAAACTGTAATTTGTTACATCCAAAGCATGACACATAAAACTGTATTTGGACGAGAGGCTATAACCATGGCTTCTATATACAGCAGGGTCTCAGCTGACTATTAATACATTGTTTCCACCTATGAAATAGATTTCAAATATGCTATTCAGGTCAGCCTGACATCTACTTGTTTTTTTATAAAACTGGTCTAATATTAAGGTGTTTGGCAAGGACAAAAAACACTATAAGCATGAGGTCTTTTGTTCTTTGAAAAATAAATTAAACAAAATAAAAGCCCCAACAAAACCCAGCAGTGAGACTGAAGTCAAAATGACCATGCAGGTCTTTTACAAGCTCTGTAAAATGAAACCACCACTTCTCTCAGGCTGCTAAAAAAAGGCAAGCCGCTGAAGTGCTTGGACGGACCGACAGAAATGCCATACCAACTCACATGTGCTGAGCTCAGCCCATGAGAGCTTAACACAGGGTATAAAGAGCTTAGCAACACTTTACTTTTGTAGCTCAACTTGATCTGATTTACAGTTTCAAATCCATAACATGGACATATGTCACAAATCTAAAGCCAAAAGATTTACTATATGCTGCTCAAGTGTGTATTTAGTGCAGCAACTATAGACGCATTCCAGTGTGTGAATTATATCATCACTGTCTGAACAAACCCTTCTATCTCTACACTCGTCCTTTGACATTTTTTACATGAACTGAAAATTCCAGCTTCTCTTTATAGCGTAAAAATGAATTCATGATAAATGAAATTACCCGGAACAAAAAATATGTATGCATTATTTTGCAATATTTTTTTTCCTTCTCCTGTAAAATGACCATTCTATATATACAAGGTTTTGTTCAGACAGTAATGAAATTTTTAAATATATATCAAAAATTTGGAATCCACTTTCTTCCTTAAATACAAAACTCTGCAGACACAAATGTTTAATTAACCGTTTAATCCAACTCATCGCGTTTAGCAAGGTTTTGTTGTTTCTTACATACTAATTTCTGCAAGCTAATGTGAAAACTACAAAGTCTCACACCACATATTCCAAGTCCTGTCCTGTCCTTTCCTTTCCTAGTTTACGGCAATAGCTTTCTACACTAGTTTTCTAAGCTAGCACTTATGAAACAATACTATGTGGCTCCAGCATAGCATCTCAGTCTCTCAGCACTAATAACATTTGAAGGTCTGGGACCACTTATTAAATTAGTAATTATTATATATAACTAATATACATGAAATCCATAAGAAGAATAGATTTTTTCCTGGTTCATTTTGTATGCATGAACATTCTGTGATCTGATCCTCGATCCACAACTCCTGGTTTTACGTCTTATACCCACACAGTACTGCGCTGACTGACAATAGAGTGTTACTTCACATGGAAAACACAATCCGAAACAGAAGCTTTCATGCTTAAGGTTAATGTTTAGTCACCTGGAGGTCTGCTTTCAGAGTTACTTAATCTAAAACCACAATACAAAGACTTTTTGAGGCTCAGCTTGCAGCTCCAACCATTAACAACAGTGAAAAACCATAAGCAACTAGGAGCACTGATGTAAAACACATTGCATTTCAACTTAACAGTCATATTTTTAAACTGCAATACTTGCACTATGTAAGAAAAAGCCTCAGGCTTTGTGTTTATAGTGAATAAACATGATTTTAAATAAAGAGAATACTGATATAGTACTGATATAGTTCAAATTGGCTTTTATTGTCATCCATCCACATACACAGTATATAGGTGTTATTATGTACATTTAGCACTTACAGCACCTACTTGATGCATTTCAATGCAAGTGCCACAAATGTAGTAGCCTACATGGAACTTGAGCGACAAGACATAATTGGACAATTTTCCAAATCATCTTCACAGTACAAGGCTTATTACAAATAGAAACAATTAGTTTTGGACAGAATGAACGGCTTCTGGCGATGACCATAAATGTCCAATTCATGCGGCATACACTGGAGCACAAAATGTTTTGACCAGTGGAACATCAAGGGGAAAATTCTAGCTTCTTGAAAATGTCTGCAAATTTAAGCTGCAGTCACATTATACTTGCAGTTTGGCTCACATTGCGTAACAGGCATGACCAAGCCGCAACCTCCAGTCAGACTTGGCCAAATGGACAACTAGAATGTCGCTGGCAGATCAAAACTATGTCCTTCCAAAAAAGATAATGTTACAGATATGTAACATCAAACCTCAAGTGCTAAAAAAATTCAATTTAAGTCATTCTGGATCATTTGATACTGTGTAGAGAAAGTGTCTAGAGCAAGAGGTATAATGTTTTGTTCAGACGGCACTGACAGCCCAAAAAAGCAGAACATAAAGACAACAGTATCATTTTACCTAATCCTCGCTAACTGCCCAACATGTCATGTCTCATAGCGGGATAAGAAATTAAATAAAAAATGTCATGCTCAACTAGGCCGTCCTCTATTTTAGACAGTACAGCTGTAGAACCACATTTTTAGAGCTGAACACACCTCAAACCCATACTTATTTATGGTGCAATTTAGATTCAACGTTGAACTAGAAAAGTTTTACATATTGAAAGGTTTTCAGTACAGACATCTGCAACTGTAAATGCACTTCCACTCACAAAACTGATGTGACTGGGCATTGTGCTGCTCTCAACTACCTTTTTGAACTCATTCACACCACAGGACACAAGCACATTTTTATTTTTAGGTAAAACGCTGACTTCATAGTAGCAACAAGAGCAACACAGCAAAACTACTTGATTCATCTCTCTTTGTTTCCTTTTCACGTGAGGCTCACACACCGAACAAAGTCTCCCCCACAACAGCCCTTCGGTTCAGCGGTCAATAAATGAAGAGGGGGGCGAGGGTGTAGGGTTGTGCGACCGCGTGCACGGCTGTGTTGCAGGTGAGGTTCTCCTGAGCCACTGATCTTCAAAGCCAAGTGTGAGAAATAACAGCAAAATCAAACCCTTTCTACAGACACAGGTTGTGTCCAAAGCAAAAAAAAATACATAACTGAATAATGGCAATATGGCAAAAAAAAAAAACAAAACCCTGATGTTAAAGGCAGGATCTTTAACCTGTGCAAACTGCACTGTCAAAAATGAAGGTTATGACGAATATGGAATACAATGATTTGTATTCATGTAACAACTTAAAGATCAGCTTTTTAAGACCTAAGATGTCAAACAATCTGTAAGTAGAGAGATTTCTCTGCCCTTCTCCCTATGAGCGCTGGCATAGGCTCCAGCAACCCCTCTCCGCCCCCATTAAGGATAGGCTGCTCGGATAATAAATGAATGAATTCATGAATTTGTATGTAGTCCACCTAAACAAAGAGATCTGATGAGGATGGCATGACACTTTCTTCAAACACACACTTTCTTCAAACCACAGAAGACAGATGAAAAGGAGCAGATGTTTTCTCCTGAGCCCCCAGAGAGAGAGAGACAGGGAGAGACAGAGACAGAGAGAGGATGCAACCCACCCCCACCCCCACCCCACCAAACACACACACACACACACAATAAAACCAATCCTGTACACTAATGTGATAAAGCAGTAATCAATACTGGGTCATCCTCGTACCATATTGCTGCATGCTGAGTAGTGTGTGTGGTGTAAACAGGATACACAGGGGTCACCAGACGTGAAAGTCAATTAATATGCTTATCAGGGCAGATACACACCGTATCTGCTCACACACTGACATGTATATAAATTATTACAGCGGCTCAAATCTTAATGCTGGATGGCCTTCAACAGAGTGCTGGCTGTACAGAGCAGCTTGGTCAATGCATACCAATATATCGTGATTTGCTTTTTAGTTTTGGTGATATTTTCAGCATTATATGTGATTATGAGCATTATGTCTATGACACAATACCCCTGAAATAGCACCTATGTATCATAGACATAATGCTCATAATGACATATAATGCTAAAAACCTCACCAAAACTCAAAACCACGTGAAATTGTGCCATTCGTGTTGCAAAACTGTTTCTCTTTAGGTTTTAAGTTCTGTTTTGTGCTCTTTACTAACAGCTGTGACAGTCAACTAAAGCTTTATGATTCAGATTGTTTTGAAATACATTTAAATGCATATGGTTACATCTGGTGTCACTTTAAAAGAAAAAACAAAGTAGTCCAATCATAACAAGACACTACACTCACTAGCAGACAGGAAAGTAAGGAAAATGACTGAACCCAGAAAGCAGAACATCTCAAAATGAATAATTTCCTTTTGGTCTTAAAACAACACATGCTCAATTTGTTTAAACAACAACATGTAACACCTCTGTCATGTTGCTCAAATCTTTCCTGAATAGTTTCAGCAGTGTGGCAGGGTGCATTATCCTGTTGAAAGAAGCCACTGCCATTGGGAGACTGCTGCCATAGAAGAGTGTACTTGGTCTGCAATGGTGTTCAGATAGAAGGTACGTATCAAAGTAACATCCACATTAATGAAAGGACCCAAAGTTTCCCAGAAGAACACTGCCCGGAGCCTCACACTGCCTCAGTATGCCGTCTTCTCATTGTGCATCCTGGTTCCATCTCTTCCCCAGGCAAGTGATGCACACATACCAGACCATCCACATGATGTAAAAGAAAATATGATTAATCAGAGAAGACCACCTTCTTCATTTAAGAACATAAGTAGTCTTGTTTAATTGCATTCAAAGTAGCCCACAATGTCAAATAAAAAGTACTGTACTCCTTTTAATAATAAGTTAATAGCGCCTTGTCCAACTTTTGAAACCATATCAAATCATAAGGCAACTGGTGGCCTAGTGGTTAGGGTGTTGGCCCTACAATCAGACGATTGGGGTTCAAATCGCTGAGGTACCCTTGAGCAAGGTACCGTCCCCCGGGCGCCTCACTGGCGGCAGCCCACTGCTTCACTTGGTGAATGGGTTAAATGCAGAGAAATCATTTCACTGT
>JBBIGA010000146.1:22581103-22601821 GCA_037576975.1 Alestes dentex
TTAGTAATCGAGTTTTATCGATTTAATCGATTCGTTGTTGCAGCCCTACCTCTGTTCATATGCGTGTAAAGGCAGGTGAGCGAATACTTTTGGCAATATAGTGTGTATATATATATATATATAATACAGTATATATACACACACACACACACACACACACATACATATATATATATATATATATATATATATATATTACAGACACATCAGTAAAATCTAATTTCAACAAATATAAATGGTGTAAAACAGTCTAAAACCGGTGTGCGTTCTCCTACACATTCGTCGTTTGTTGTTCTTTCACTGGGCGCACCATAGCTTGGCCTCTCTCTGCGCCCCCCCCCTCCCTTTGCGGGTTTTCCCACCCACTTGTGGGTGGAAACTATCCTCAAAGTCTTTGTGCATTTTTTTGTTGTTGTTCTTCAAGGGCATTTGCATGTGACGCCATTTTTAAAACCCCAGTAATGGTTATTATTATATGTTTTTTTAATTACAATAACATAGGACACCTAGGAACAAAGCTCAGCCTGACGTCTGACATCTCGAGAATTAACACAAACCGAGGGAACTTCCATATAAGGAAATTCTGTTGCGCTGCACGGATCCATGCCGTTTGTGTTCTATGGGTTAATGAGGCCTTTCTTGAGGAGTGACTTTTTCTGGCAACCCTCCCATTTAAGCCACAGTATGACTGTGATATTGTTGTCACATGCACACAATGACCACTCTTTGCCATAAATTCCTGTAACTACTTCAAAGCTGCCCCAGGCCTCCTGTTACCCTCTCTGGTCAGTTTCTTCCTCACTGTTCCATCCAGTTTGGAGGGACAGTCTGATCCAGGGAAGATCGTAGTAGTACTGAACTCATTCCACTTCATAACTACAGACTGTTCTGTGCTCCTAGGGGCTGATAAAGACTTTTCTGTATCCATCTCCTGACTTGTGTCTGCCCACAACATTATCCTTAAGATCTTCTCACAGTGCCTTGCCATCTATAGTTGATTGTTAGCTACCAAGCACCTGAATGACAGCAGGGCCGAAAGCAGGCCACAGTCAAGCTGACCACGTCGCTTTTTCTGATTGGTCAAAATGTCATGACAATAGATGGACTTTTTTTTTTTACTGTCTGCACAAAAGAAAACAAAAATATCAACGATGGAGATTCAAACTAAGCGCTAATATCTATTTGGGCTAGAGATAAATTCCAGTGGGAGTTTTCCAACGCTGTGAGAAATGCAAAGGTTTACCAGAACAACACTAATAGCAAGTTAGCATTCATCGCACAGCTAAACAATTGCCATGAAAAAAGCTCAAAAAAGACAATAGAAAGATAAAAGACAGAAAAACTTTTTGCATGTATGAGTCCATGGATGGTTTTTGGAAAATCAAAGTAGGCTGCAACCGAAAGCTGAATTACTAAATACAGCTGGAAAAAATGTTGTGCTTTATGTCTTTATTTCAGACCACAAAGCAACAAAGTTAAATGTTTTGAAGGGGTTGACTCTTTTCTATACCCACTGTTTGTGGTGTGTGTATGTGTGTGTATTACATATATACTACATAGATACACACACTGACCCAGAAGGATCAGATATTTAGCTAACAAGCTTACACAAGTATTGTAGAGCAAGAAAAAAAAACTGTTTGATTGGTGCTGAGACTGCAGTTGGAAGTGCATGTACACCAGGGTTGTGATACTGACCTTCTCTGAATTAGGTTGTAAAAACTAATCACACTAGAACTAGTTATCTAATATGAATGCA
Source organism: Alestes dentex (assembly GCA_037576975.1). NCBI lineage: Eukaryota > Metazoa > Chordata > Actinopteri > Characiformes > Alestidae > Alestes > Alestes dentex. Next base: position 22,582,863 of record JBBIGA010000146.1, read on the forward strand.
GATTCAGAATGTTTTTAATATTTAAACATTTGTAAGAGTTAACAAAAGGGCACTCAGGGAAGGAAAAAAAGGACTTTGGTTGATCAATGCAGCATAAAAACGTTTTAACACTGCCCTTAGTCTGTGGCACACATGTTTGACAAAAGAAATATAGAGCTGTTGTCGATACACACACCTAAAATTTGGATGTCTTTCCATCACCACTGAACCTCAGGAAATAAAAAGCTCTATAAATGAAGCAAGAAGTAACCAAACGCTGTAAAAATCCAACATTCCTAGTATAGCTAGAGACGGGCAGTACCCATCACTGATGACCACACCCACAATTCATTTCAATAGTTACTGAGGTTGGCACGCGCCTCAGGCATTGGCCTCTCTACACACATTCCTCCGCCAGTTCCTAAAGAGTTCTGGAACAGGCGGCCATCCTTTCCAAAAAACTGCTGCTCTTCCCAAGCCAAAAGGAAGCGAGTCTGAACAAAACAGCTGATGGCACCCAGAAGCGGCACGCGCGGCTGCAAGCGCTTGCCCAGGCACCACAGCATTCAATCAGTGTGTAGAGGAGAAAGGGGTGCGGGCATTTGCCTAACCAAGTCAAACAAAAGGGTCACCTGGCAGCTAAGCTTCTTTTTGTGAAAGCCACACTGCTGTAGTGTGAGCTAACCAGGCCAACCAGCTGACTGGCCACTCATGGCTGTCTTGAGCACTCACACACTGAGTTGGAGATCAAAAGCTCCAGCTGAAACCTACAGGGCAGCCGAAGCAGCCTCATTCAAGCAGGCTGCTGCTGCTGTATTGTAGTTACACATTACTGCGTTTACACTTAGTGGCTGTGAGCACAAGGCGTGTTTTATGGTCCCTAAGCTCCCTCTTCATGTGGGTAACACCAGAATAACATCTAAGCAGACCTGCATGAAGATGAAGAAGAAGCATGCAAGTTTTGACATGTAATCAAGTCTTCTATGCAATTAATTGTCCTATGTGGAAGGCCAAAAAAGCACTGCCTAGCAACACTGGGTTGTGTGCTACGACTCTGGACTTGCAAAGATCTTGGATGTCAAGCACAGGCTCTGGTCCTGATTGTACATGACCTAGGCACCTCCTGTTGTGCTGGAGACTACACCCATGCACTCAGACAAGAGGATGAGTAGTAGACTTGATGGTGACGTGGCGAAATGAATGAAAACAGTAGAAATCAGAGAGCTGAGAGACACTGAGAGGGTCTATAACTCAACAGACTCAGATGATAGACCATTAAGCTCTTCTGGACTCAAGTCTGAACTAGAGGTCCCTGTAAATGAACATACTAACAGAGGAGTCAGCCAAGACTGGTTGAACTTGAGAAATACCGAAAAGCATACAACTCCAGGAAAAAAACAGCAGGGAGAGCTGAGAAATGAAGACTTCTGTTCTCATATGCCCAGCAGTGAGTTATAGCAATAGCTAAACAACAGAAATAGTAAAAGGTCCAAAGCTTTACTGTTTTCTTTACCAAATAAAGCTTATTCTTAAAACAAAATCTATTTCTGAAGCGGTTTAAAGTGCTAGCAGTAAGGCTAACGTACACTAAGGCTCTAAAATTACTTTTATTCTCAAGCTTATGGAGTTGCTCGAAGTTGTGGCTCTTTTCAGGCGGTTCAAATTAACTGTGAAGTTTAAACAAACAAACAAATAAATAAATAAAGCTGAGAGAGCTGGGCGTGTAAAGTAACTTTACATGCCTTTAGCAGCCAGTGCCAGTGAGGGAAGACTAGGTTTACAGTGAGCTGATAACTTACTCAGTTTACTCTGAGGAAGAAAAGACCAGAACATGCACAGTTACTATAGTTACCAACGATAATCACACGACCACACACACAGAAAAACACAAACAAACTCGCCCTACCCAGTTGAAATAGCGTATTTGGTTAAAACTCACTTTTGTGTTTGCTAGACGTCCAGCTCTGCTTGGCTAGACTGGGGCTCCGGATGATCGCCCGGCCAGCCGATTTCAGAGCGTCCATACTTCGGTTAGAAGAATGGGGGACAGAACCCACAGTACCTCCGCGTTCCTCCGGCAGCCTCTCCAAACACTCAGCTCGACGATCCACCCGGGCGAAACTTTTTAAACGTATTTATTTATTTATTTCGTCCGGCCGTGCCCTCCTCCCTGTTCTCTCCGTGCGTGGAGAATCCCGTCAGGAAGGATTAGCGTGCTCTCCGGAGGAGGGGGCGGGGCCCGGCATGCAAATGAAACTGATAGCGTAGCGTCGTGACGTGACGTGACGGCACATGTGGGAGAGCGCTTCACCAGAATATATTATTCCTACCCACATGGATGGTAATAAAAGGATTATGTCTCAAAAAGCGGTATAAATGTAGATTTATTTGTCAGGTGCTGTATTGTAATCACTCCAGACTGCACGCCCCAGTGTTTCCATTCAGCACTCTGTGTTACCAGTAGTGTTTCAGCACACTGTTACTGCTAATACATATGCAGTGTAAGCAGTAGCTGTCATACACTACATGGACAAAAGTATTGGGACACAAATGTTTTTCAGGGTCTGGGCTAGGCCCCTTACTCCCAATGGAGGGCAATCTAAATGCTTCAGCATACCACGACATTTTGGACAATACCATGCTTGGGTAATGCCACAGTGCCGGGGGAAGACCTGACCTCATAAATGACCTACAGAATGAATGGGCACAAATTCCCACAGAAACACTCCAAAATCTTGAGAAAAGCCTTCCAAGAAGAGTGGAAGCTGTTATAGCTGTAAAGGGGGGACCATCTCCATATTAAAGTCTATGTATTTGTGGGCAACATCATGACAATCCCTGTAATTGTATTGATCAGTCATCCTGACATTTTGTCCATGTTGTGTGTATTCTGCGTAGTGCACTATTCTGAGAGTTGACCCCAAAATATTCCCTACTGATCATACAGGACACTAGCTGACTGCAGAATGCATCATTTTACTTTTAAAGGCATTTAAAGGAGATATGAATGTGCGCGCTAATATGGCAAACACTATTAAGCAGAATGTATAAAGTGAATAAACCTGTTTTGAGAGCCTCAAAGACCCACAAGGTTATAAACTGAAGACAAACGTTTTAGAGTGGCTAAAATGAATCAGATGGTCTAATAACATCTACAAAAAATAAATCGCTTGCAGCATAGTACTTGCTTCTATATTTGTTATACTCATAGTATGACTCAAAGATGGTCTTTCAAACATTTTCATCCCTTTAGACCAACCCTGAGATCGACATATTTGAAAAGTGAATGTCTTCCACTCCACTTGATCTTATCTGAAGTTTATCCTTGCTTTTTTCCAGTCATTTCACTTGGGTGGTTTTCCAGTGAATACAGAGGAAAACAGAAGATGGGTGATTCTAGTAGAATGAGGCTATGGTGCATGTCGAACTGGCCCAAAGGTTGCATAGGAAGTGCTTTTGCGTAGAGTGGAAGAGACAGGTTCTTCCGGCTGCCTCCGGATGCCAGAAGGGGCCAACTCGCCAAAGACTGTTTAGTTAAGCATTCACCGTTCTTAGAAACGATCAATTAACCTATAAACCTTCCTGTGGGGGAGGAATAGAGGACAGACAGTCGTAATGCTCTTGGTATCACTGTAGTGTCATGGGCCTGACACTGAAAGAATCCTGTCCTCCAGCATTCCTGAGTAGTGAGAAGAGCTACAGTGTGCAAGTCAGTGTCGTAACCAATGTGTCACAACCCCCCGATCAAGGCTGTGCTGAATGACAGTCCCAATTATTCAGTTATTTAGCCATTCATTTAGCTGCTTTAAAGTGCCCCACTTGCTGACCCAAGCTGGTATAATCCCCATGGAAAAGCTCTGATAATAGAATGGGATACTCTGGAGCAGACACACATGACCCTAGAGTCAACATGCCCCGTTCAAAGCTGCAGATAAAGGGCCCTCAAAAGTAAGCTGTACAGCAGTGGAACTGCATTCTCTGGAGTAATGAAGCTCCATCCAATACTTCTCAGATGAGCTGGACTGGCGTGATTAAGAACTTGTCATTCATCATCAGTACCTTACCTCACTAATGTTCTTGCTGCTGAATGCAGTTAAACCCTCACAGCAATGTTTCAAAATCTAGTGGATGAGCAGTAGCCTAGCCACCTTTGAACACATAGCGTAGTTACCCTTCTAGTTTTGGCCTCCTCAGTTTGACATGGATCAGGTGTTGCTAGACAGATGGTGTCAATGATGTGAAGCACTGCTCTTATGAAGTACCAAAAGCTATTTTGTCTGCTAATGGTGGAGAATCTGTAGCCACCAATTGTGAGTGAGTTTGCACATGTCAAAATGTACTAAAAAGCACGCTTTCTCATTTACTTGAACATAATTTTAGAGTTCTGGAGTGTGAAAGACCTCCACTTTCAATAAAACCCAGCTTCTTTGAGGCATTAGCTTTCCATCAGGGAAAAAGTCGACTTAAAATCAGATCTGACCTTATTATACTGTCCCTGGTCTTATCCAGCTTGTTTTTTCCTATCATTTTGAAAATGAATGTACATGCTTACCTGTAATCTGTCATGAAAATGTAACGGTTTGTCTCTAAAATGTTTTCTGTTTTGTGGTTATGTCACCGTGTACCTGCAGATTAACCAATAATATCATGTTTCTTCTCCGTGTCCCACCACTCACACTTGTCATCAAGTGAAAACGCTCATTTAGATTGGGACTTTGTGTCATAGCAGCAGGGTTTGAGTGGAACACCAGCCAAGGACTTTGCACTGTTGCAGCAGAGTTTGACTGGTCCACAAGCCAGGGATTTTGTTTTGTGACAATAGAATTTGACTGAGCCACAAGCGGGGGACTTTGCACTGTTATAGCGATAGCAATCCAAAGAGTGTGTGCAAATTTCGTTTGCTGTTGATGAATCATTGTAAAGGCTCCTCTGGTTTAAGAAAGGCAAAACATGTATGTATTATTATTATTATTATTATTATTATTATTATTAATAATAATAATAATAATAATAACAATATTATTATTACACACTAATATATACAGAAGGAAACCTTCTTAATTCTTGGGTACATGAATCCATAAACAAAATCTGCCAAGACCTTGTTGACATGTTCCCACATGTTTTAAAGGTGAGCAAAGAAACTTCAGTTGGACACTCTCCATTTCAGCAAAGGTCTTAAAACCTACCCAGCATGCTAAGGGATTAGTAGAGTGGCACGTGGCGCACACCATGCCTTCTAACTACTTTTCAGCCCTGCGGGATCAACTCATGTTCCGAGATCAGAGCTATCCAGATACACACCGTGTACAAGGGTGCACATAATCTCATCCGTAGATAAAACGGAGAAAGCAGAAGAGCTCATAGATGGCCTGAGATTCTCCACAGACCAAAAGCCCACTCATGTATCTTACAAAGATTGGTGAAAACCTACAGCCTTGGATGGATGATGAAAAAATTAGTGTTAAAGCAACAGTCCAGAAAAAAGTATAAAAAGGCTAATGTAACTAACAGATAAAGGAAGCTTATGATCAATTAGTGCCACATGCCTTAATAATATTTTTTCCAGCAATTTCAAATACACTGCAGAACGTGATCAAGGCTATTTACAAAGTATTACGCCAGAAGGAGTGCAGGAGTCGAGTCACAGGCAAAATTGCATTTATATATATATATAGTTACGTTCCAAGAGCACCCGCATATAGCAAAAAAACGTAATGTTGTGATGTGGTAAAAAAAATGCCTAAAATGCCTAGCTTTAAGAAGAACAAAACGAAAAACATGAGAACACGCAAGATGCGCCATGGGATATATATATATATAGATATATATATATATATAGAGAGAGAGAGAGAGAGAGAGAGAGAGAGAAATAGATATATAGATATATAGATATATAGATGTATATACAAGGGTTGACATTTTTTTTTGCTCTAGGACTTAAATGAGTACCTACATGAATTAATTGGTACGCACCAAAATGAAAAAATTTCCACCTCACCATTGACGCTGGAACCATTACAATCCCCCCACTCCGAGCAACCCGGTCGCACATGCACATAGATAGTTTTTATTAATTAAATTACAGGTCTAGTCAACCACGTGGATTCTTTGGCACCAAAAATTTTAATGTGATGGGTGTTTCTGCTTTCTTGCCACTAACTGGTCAAATTGAGGAAGGCAAGCTGGCAGAGCTACTCGGAGCGAGTTTCTGAGTTCAGCCTGTTTCTGTACTTTGTTTCCGTGGCCGTCAAGTGAGAAAAAGCGTCTCCCTCAGATCCGTGGAACGGAAAGGCGAGATTGTTTTAACTGCATCTCACTCAGATGGGGAGCCGAATGTGTGTGCCCTGCTATGTCAAAGTAGACTCATGGTTATCTCAGAAACCACAAAAGAGTTATGTGAACGTTCCTCTGCTGTTGTTGCTGCTATTTTGTTGAAATGCACTCTGGTAAACACAGCTACCCAAGTCCACATAAGACATCCACGTGAAGAATGATGTTTCACAAGTCCATAAGAACACGAGTACAGAGGAGAACGTATATTGAGAAACCCACTAGCACTCTGGCCACTAAGAGCTGACTGCCTGGCGATTTCAGCATCATGTTGGCTCACTGGTCACTGATTCATGCAACTGGAGCTGGACAGCGTTTTAAAGTACCACAGCATATCTTGAGAAAATTACAATTTACAGTTTTACACAAAAGCCTCTTGTAACTCTATCAAAATTGGACGCACTCCAGAGAGCCCTGTAGTTTCCTATCAACCTGGAAAGCATTATCAAGTGGCAATTTAACTCAGTTCTCTAATATTATCACTCATAGAATGCCTCTCAGTCAATCACATTGCAAGAGCAGTGGTATAGCTGAGATTACTGAGTGCACACTGAGGTAAATGTGTGATGATTTATGTATGTAGTTTGCACAGTGCTAACCGGTGAGCTATAATCTTCCATTAACTGTTAGCCAGATTAGCTTTGTAGCTCCAGTATAAAGCTAAATAAGCAAACTTCAGGCTACAAACATGTGTTGGCAGATTGGCTATATTTTGATTAAGGGGTAAAACTTAATTTGCGTAAATTATTTATTTTTCTTGAAAGACTGTATTAAAAGTTATCAGAGACTTCTGAAAAGGAACTGTGCAGAATTATCTTATGGTTTTAGCAAGAACGCAAACATGAAAAGTAAAATTGGGAGGAGTGCTCAGAATAAAGAGCAAAGAATTTCCATAATGAATACCAATGAGGCTCCAGCCTAACAAAGAGAAAGGCGATATTTCCATTCTGTTCTTTTGTCTTGTCCACTACATTTGAGCCGCGAGCACATAGGTTTCAGGCGAAGCAGGGCATGCAGCCTTAGATGAATAAAGCCTTCAGTAATAATTAAACATCCCAGATCTCGCCGTTCCAGGGGACTCTTGGAGTGCATGCATAAAGTAAAACACGCCTGTACATTATTAATGTCTCCATATGCTTATCAAAGCTACTTTGATGCTGTGAACGCAGACACATTGGATTATCTGATCTGAAACAGTCTGTGTGGGTCTCATGTGAGAGCTGTTACGTGGCTTTGAGGCTGAAATGTTCCCTCAGTGTCTCTGGCCCTGTCTTGGATTTTCATGGAGACTGCCTATCTGTTCAACCCGAAGGCTTAAGCCATGGTCATTTATATTTAATTTTCTCACACTGCTCTCATTTTAATCCAGATAATCCCCCTAAAAGTCTAGAAGTGTGACCAAATGAAGACTGTTTCTTTGCCTCACTTAGATTCAGAGGTTTGTTTTGCTGTGTGTTAGAGGTAACCAGGGTGAATATGATTCCATTAGGCTGTGAAATAATTGACCTTGACCATTAATGTTTAAATATTGCATGCGACTTCTTGGTGAATGACTGTGCATACATCACTCTGCAGCCATTTATTTATTGTAAATCTTTCATCTCATTCCTTATGTATTATTTTACCTTATTTTTTATCTTTTAGTGTGTTTTTCAGATTTGTTTCTGTGTTGTACTGTCAGCATGTTTTGTGTTTTGTGTAATGTATATATATATATATATATATATATATATATATATATATATCACCAACATGAGCTATTTTTAAATGTGGTTTAGAAATATTGATTTCATTTGATTTCAAGCTTTTACCATAAAATATGATCAAAGGGGCTCCCATTCAGCTCAACCATGTAAGCAATAGCCCCAGGAGATTGAGAATTTGATCCGTCTCTGGGGCTAAGAGTCCAAGAGAGCATAATTAGATGGTCCTCCTTCTCTCCACCTAAGCTCGAGCAGCCCCAGCTGATAGGGGCATCTGGCAGCTGAAGTGAGAGAACTGGATCTTACTGCTCTCCTCCAAGCATGTTGAGCTGTCCAGTGACATTTCACTACAGTTCTTATGTCTCAGAATGAGCATTTATTATGTTTTTCCATCCCAACTGGAGGGGAGAGAATTAATCTTCAGGTGGTAACTGAACCAGATTAAATTAGAGGAGTCTGAATAAAAAATGGTCCAGTATCTTCAATGCTTGGACACCAAGCAGTAAAAAGCAACCCTGTGCAAACAGTTTTGAGTTTGGTCATCTCACACTCCTCTCATTGTGATCTCTATATAGCTTCTATTGGAGTTGCTATTACAGATTCTTTGCCTAACCTGAATTCAAGTTTCAATACATTTCTGTGGACAAGAAGGAACCCGTGTGAAATAAAAATGAAGAAAAATTACAAAAACAACAAAAACAGCAGCAGCAGTTAAGTTAACAAATTCACAATGGAGATTACTTGCTTATACACTTACTTACTCAGCACATAGTGACAAGTTAGATTTCAGCATATTTAACTGTCTCACACTGTTCTCATTTTAATCCAGATAATCCCTCTTAACACTGATGTGACTGTTCCTCTGCCTTAAATTCAACGGTTTGTTCAATTCAATATTTTGTTGTAGACTATAAGGAAACTGTGAGAAGTCAGTAAAGATGAACAAGGTGTTGGCCTTGAAATTGTGATGAATTTAAAAAAATACAAGGAGGGGTTGAGATGTTAAAGAATATGAGTATAGGACATCTGTACTCAGAATGCAGAAATGAAGTACCTATTCAGTAAACACATTTCAAAAGTGATGTTCAGAATATGGCTGAATTGACATCATTAGGAGAATGTTTTTGTGATACCTAATAAACGGAGAACACATACAAACACCATTAATTCTTGTTTATTAACTATTTTCAAATCAGCACATGATGTGTTGCACGCATTTGTTTGATAGAATCAACGAATGTCCTGTGAATGAGTCAATTATTTATCTCAGTGTTGTTATCTTCATTTAACTCCCCAGTTTCTTTAAGTTCAATTCCACCACAAACTAGGACTAACTAATCTAACACTAATACCACCAACACTGGGAGGGTGAAGGCTAAAATGTGCTTTCTCTGAGTCACGTAAAGCACCATTGCATCTTTTCAAGCTATTTCTGATGCAATGTCATTGGACTGTTCAAAACGCTTGGAGGAGAACACTAACTGTCAATTCCGTTTTATCAATGAACAGACATTATTGAGCTATGGGGAGAGAGGGAGGGCCATCCTACCCTTTCAGAGAGAGTAAGGCCAACCCTGTTCTCTTGGTCTCCTGGCCAAAGATCAAACTTGCGATCTCCTGGTAATAGACCTAGACAATTGTGCATTAATATGCATTAATAGGGTGTGTTACTTAGTTCTTCTGAGGGATAATCGAACTGAACAGTTTTCTCATTGGTGGGCACAGCATTAAAAATCATCTAACTACACACCTGAGAGAAAAAATGTGTTATTGGTGTGATTTATGAATGAATTTGTATGTTTGTTCATTCAGCATTTATATATTTTTTTATTCCATATTTGGCACAAAAAAAAAAAAAAACAGGAAAGTGAAAAACAGTGTCTAACTGTGTTCCAGGGTTCTAATATGCAAATAAATGTCAGTACAGTTTTAATACATTTACACTCAGGACACAAAAGGCACTTTTATCAGGATCCTCTGGAACACCAAACCAGAAAGTGTCCCACTGTTCATGGCAGGGGTGGAGGGGTCAAACATCAAGATTTAATATAGAGTTGCTCCCACCTTTTGCAGATATAACAGCTTCCACTCTTCTTGGAAGGCTTTCCACAAGATTTTGGAGTGTTTCTGTGGGAATTTGTGCCCATTCATTCTGTAGAGCAGCGACCCCCCCAACCTTTATTGTTTCATGTAAAACAATATCTTCACGGACTGGTATAGATACAACTAAAAACAAAGTGTGTTTGTTTTCTACTCAGTTTTGCTAGCTTGGGGGCTAAGTTTTTGATGTACTGTATCACGTGACCGAGACGAGCGTTTTTTTTTTCTAAATATAAGATCTTTCAGACTCTGATAATCAATAAAATATTTTTATTTTGTCTCTCTGTGCGGCTCGGCCCAAACCAGAAAGTGTCCCACTGTTGCTTAGTTCATGGCAGGTGTGGAGGGTTGGGGGGCTGGGTGTGGATGTGTTAGCACACGGTGAGACATAAACATGATCTTTTTAAACTTAAGGATGTTTTCATGAAGAAAATGAAGTAAAAAGATTTTCCTCATCAAGATGCACAGTAAATGTAATGCATTTTGTTATGTACTGAATGGTACTGAATACAGGACACTGTATTTTGTACTCAGACCTCACTACTTTATTGTCGTATGTAGAAAAAGGCAACAATTTTACATCTTCCAAAACTCTTGCTTGCAGTATCAGCTGTGGCTGAGAAAGAGAGCACATTTAGGTGTATACAGAGAAAGCTTGTATACCTGGTTAAGCAGGTTAATTGTGTGCATTCTTCCAGTCTGTGGATATAAAGCCTAATAAAAATGCAGCACCCATTTATTCATGTGGCTAACAGCCTCCTGTGCATAGAAAATAGAGTCGAGGCTCAAGTGCTCCACTTTTTCAATTCTCGCCACCTAAACACACAGTTTGAAGAAGGATTCGGCCTGAGGGCTGAATGGTTAGCTTTGTGGTGATTGGCTTTCAGAGAGGAAAGCAAAGCAGAGAGAGAGAGAGAGTGTATGTGTATGTTACGTGAAGAGACACAGGGATTGGAAATACTCAAAGTCATCTCTGGATTGAGGTCATCAATACATTCCTCTGGAACTCTCCAAGTTAATCCTAGGCCTCATAGTCAATAGTGGCTTAATGGAAGACTAATAAAACAGTTTATAAATAGATCTGCATGGCTAGGCATATGTGAACACATATGTACACAACCTTATAGACCAATAGGCCTAGTGAAAATCCAGCCTCTGTTACACAAATTAGCAGAAGAAATAGCCTCAATCCATAATGAAGCACAAATATGGTCATTTCTATAAAATTGCATCAATAAATGAAAACTACTTCTTCCATTTGTTCAACCAAACAGCTTGAAGAGAAATGCAGTGTTGAAGAGGAGCCAGACTTGTTCACAGCGGTGGTAAACGGAACCAGACGTCTGGTGGGTTTAGGTTCACTGGTCTTGGATAGTAAATATTATGGCTGAAGCTGTGTTGTAGACATAATGACCCCTGACTCCTATCACCACCACTGTAAAGAAATCCGAGTCGGTAAATTCCTGTGCCATGAGCCATTTCACATCAAACCACTCTGAATGAAGCTCAAAAGTCAGACCAATAAGTAAGCAGTCCAGATGCTTTTACCAGAATCAGAACTTCATGTTAAAGACTACAATATGGCAGATTCTTTTCCTTACTAAGTACAATTCCATCACAGTCTTACTTGATTATTCGCAACAGAGTAAACGTGAGCTCTAGTTACTGTAGTTACCACCCACCTCTCTGGAAACAAGCAACATGTCATACACATATTCATGCCCTGCTGCTGTTTGACAAAAATGAATAGTGTCCTGCTCAACAATCAAACCAACCAACAAACAAACAAAAGTGGGTAAAATGATTAAGGTGCCATCACACAAATTTTCCCCACCATTGGGCTGCTTTTTTATGGAGGGCTGGAGATCCATCCAATACCTTTGGGTTAAGCTTGAGTGGTGTTTGTGATCCAGGACTAGTTAAATATAATAAGTAAATAGGCTTTAGACACAAATGCTTTAAGTGACTCTGTATTTTGGGCTAAATGACTGAGGCTACAGTTGAAGAGAGAAGATCTTAAATATGCCTTTGAGACATAAGGACAGTGGACAGTGTGCTCCCCTCTGAGTGATCAACACACACTGCAGTCAAAACATCATTTTTGATGATTCTATTACAAGAAAGCAACCAAAACCTACATTATTCAAGTAAATGAAGACATTGCTGGCTCACTTTTTACTGAATTCATGACATATACATTTCAATATACATTGTTTATGCATTCAAACATCAAGATTTAATATAGAGTTGCTGCCACCTTTTGCAGATATAACAGCTTCCACTATTCTTGGAAGGCTTTCCACAAGATTTTGGAGTGTTTCTGTGGGAATTTGTGCCCATTCATTCTGTAGAGCAGCGACCCCCCCAACCTTTATTGTTTCATGTAAAACAATATCTTCACGGACTGGTATAGATACAACTAAAAACAAAGTGTGTTTGTTTTCTACTCAGTTTTGCTAGCTTGGGGGCTAAGTTTTTGATGTACTGTATCACGTGACCGAGACGAGCGTTTTTTTTTTTTTCTAAATAAAAGATCTTTCAGACTCTGATAATCAATAAAATATTTTTATTTTGTCTCTCTGTGCGGCCCGGTACCAAATGACTCATGGACCGATACCAGTCCGTGGCCCGGTGGTTGGGGACCTCTGCTGTAGAGCACTTATGAGGTCAGGCACTGATGTTGGACGAGAAGGCCCAGCTCAAAATCTCCATTCCAGTTCAGCCCAAAGGTGCTGGATGGGGTTGAGGTCAGGGCTCTCTGTGGGCCAGTCAAGTTCTACCACACCAAACTCATCCAGTCATGTCTTTATGGATCTTGCTTTGTGCACTGAGGCCCAGTCATGCTGGAATAGAAGAGGGCCTTCCCTAGACTGTGTGTATAAACATGCATAATGGCATCATCACTCTGGGAAATCCTTTAGGAGAGCTGAGACTGTGCTGATAGTGTTGTCTTTTGTCTTCACCTAGTGATCAGCAGACAGTACTGCAGGCCTTTTTCAGACCAGCAACCAAATCCATGTGACATACACTGTCCCGCTTACTGCATTTTAAACAAAATATAACCTTTTTTTGCCACCTTTTCGTCTCTTCTTAAATCTTAATTTCTCCCTGTTTTTCCAGCTCTCTCACCAGATCTTCTCTTCGCCATGTTCTTCGATGAGAAGATTGATTACATTAGTAGATCCATCCCGACAGTGATCAAGCCGCCTACCAGCCAGAGACCAGCCAATGCCGCCCAGTTTCTTGGCTTCTCACCTCTTTCTTTCAAGGATGTGTCATTGCTCCTGATGTCCAGCAATACCCAGCACGTCTTCGCTCAAGTCGGCATAGGTCACACCAATTCTGAAGAAACCCACGCTGGACTCCTTTAGATGTCAACAACTACAGACCAGAATTTCTTCTCTCCTTCCTTTGCAAAGTCCTGGAATGTGCTGTTATAACCAACTCAACATATATCTTTCTCAAAACAGGCTTCAGGACCCTCACCAATCCAGGTTCAAGGCTGTAAACTCCACTGAAACTGCACTACTAGCGTCTCCGAAGAGCTTCATGCAGCTAGATCAGCCAACCTGTCTTCTGCTCTGATTCTTCTTGACCTTTCAACAGCCTTTGACACGATTAACGATCACATCCTCCTGGCTACTCTCTCCAGCCTTGGGATATCGGGCACAGCCTGGCAATGACTTGCTTTTTACCTTGATGCCCGGAGGTAACAGGTAGCATGGCATGGCTCCCAGTCTGCCTCACAAAGATTGTCCACTGATGTTCCACAGAGCTCAGTCCTTGGACTGCTTCTCTTTTCTCTATATACTGGTTCTCTTGGGGATGTAATAGCCCCGCATGGCTTTTCCTACCACTTCTATGCAGATGACACCCAACTTATTCTCTCTTTCCCTTCCAGTGACGTTCAGGTCTCATCTCAGACTGCCTGGCTGACATCTCCTCTTGGATGGTGGCCCACCACCTCAAGCTCAATACCAGCAAAACTGAGCTTCTTTTCATCAAAGGGCGTCCATCACCAAGCCACGACCTCACAGTTTCTTTTGAGAACTTGTTTATCGTCCCCTCAAAAAAGGTAAGAAATCTTGGTGTCATGTCAGATAAAGAACTGTCATTCTTGTCGGACGTTGACCACCTCTCCAGGACATGGATACTTTCTTTACAACATCAGAAGAATCCAACCATTTCTTACCACTGAAGCTACACAGTTACTCGTCCAGTCTCTGGTCATCTCTAAACTGGACTACTGCAACTCTACTGGTTGGACTTCCACTGAAGGTAACTTCAGCTAATTCAGGCTGCAGCTGTGAGGTTAGTCTTCGATGTTCTTAAATTCTCCCATACCACACTTCTACTATGAACCTTCACTGGCTCCCTGTGGCTGCTTCTAAACCTTAACACATGCCTCCAAGGCCAAGAACGGACTGGCACCTCCTTACTTATCAACATCAAGCAGTGTGTCACTTCTCGTCCTCTCAGAGCTTTAAGCACTGCTCGTCTTGAACCTCCGTTGCTCAAAAGAAGAGGAAGACATGCATCAAAACTCCTTTCAGTCTCGCCCCCCCAGTGGTGGAACAAACTCCCTCTTGCAATCAGATAAGCGGAGTCCCTCGCTGCTTTCAAGCGTCTTCTGACCCTTCTTACCCTCTTAACTGTTTTTCCTTACTTGTGTATTAACCTCTGACTTTTTTTCTTCTTGACAGGGTTTGTTAAGGTGTGCAATTTAGCTGTCAGTAGCTTGGTTAAAAGTAGATGTTGATTTAAGTATAGCTTTGCAGGTATGAAGAGCTGGATAAGAGCATTTGCTAAATGCCATAAACAAAAACGCTATTTGCTCATAATTTGGGTGTACTGAAATTTAACACTCTGCTTAATGTTCCTAAGAATTTATTTAGATCCAGGTTTCCAAACTATTGTTAAAAACCTACTGACACTCAACTAAAGGTTCTTTAAACACCTGTAAAGTCTAAGTGCACAGGACAAAATTGGTGGATTTTAACTGTCCTTTTAGTTATACAGGTTTTCTGAACAGATCTGGCAAAATGGACAAAGCTTTCTATATAAAATATATAATAGTAATTGCAAACTGCCAATGAAATTGTGTTCATCTGTATTAAACGGCCCATATTATGGAATGTACTTAGGAAGATTAGGACCCATATCAAGGACAACTGTACTACTTCTTGAAATTAAAGTGGTTGAATGACACTGTCAGTTTTAAACTGTACCACTCATTACTTAGTCCATATATGGAATCTAACGTTTCGTATTCCTCCAACTAAGTTAAATTCAGCAAAAAACAGTAATTGAAGATTAATATTTGCAGAGGTTTGGTTTCTGTCAAGGAAATTTCCTTTTACAGTTTCATTTATTTTATTTATCCTTCTCTATTTTAATAAAGGCCCATCTAGAGATGAACATTACAAATATTATGATGGCAACAGACTTCCATGTCATTTTCTATACTGTTTTGGTCCTTCTCATTAAATAAACATGCAGTTAAAAAGAAATAAACACTGTAATAAAGAAATCTCTCACACAGAGCATACAACACAAGTACTTCCCAACTGCCAGAAAAAAAACTTTTTATTCCTCAAAAACCTCACAGAGTGAGAATGCAGCCACGATCAGGTCTGAAGAAAGAAAAGAGGGAGAGGTGACGGAGGGCAAAGAACACAAACAAGTGCTTTCTTCTTCTTCTTCTCCATTCCACTTGAACTTCCTTAGTCTGTTGTGACAGCATCATTGTCAGAACACTTTTGGGGGCAAAACAACATTGCAGTCTTTGCTGAAACTATACCTTCTCCCTCATGCCATAATTTAAACACACACACACGCTCGCTCACACTCACGCTCAAAACAACAACCACTGCTGACCACTATATAACACCACATAGGACTCACTCGGGCTATTCCGATCCTGTAGCACTGAAACAGTAATACTAATGACGGGCAAGAAAGTAAATTTTTCACAGGGTTGAAGCAGTCGCATCCGGAGCCAATCGTGAACCTTCCTCCTCTAGAACCTTCTACGTTTTCCGCCATGTGCAAGAAAGCCCACATTTGTGACATAGTAATTTATCAAGGATCTCCTCCCTGACTAAGAACCTCTAGTAAGTGTTTGCTGAACAGATTAGGATCTTTCTATTAACGTGGATGCCCAAATTGCACAACATCCGAAAAGATTTTTTCCCCCGTTCCAACTCAAGGGCTGGATGTTTTGAGGGTTCTTGAGAAAGAGGGTTGCTTGCTGGCTCCAGAAGCAGAGATTCTTTCCTTAACACTTTGTCCTTAGCATGACGTGAACTCGCAATACTGAGAACACAAGTCCCAATACTTTCCTATGCACAATGGCGCCACTGTGTGGCAACATCAAACAGCTTTCTGCTACCAAGACACTGAACTAGAAAATACAATTCAACAGTTTTGTTTCGCTTGCACCTGGCTAGAGCCAGCAGGGCTGCAGCGCATTATAGTCTTCCAAATCTGGACAAACCAAAAAATAAAAATTATAGGCCTAGCTACTTGGCACTGGACTAAATTTTTAGCATTCTTCCGATAGAGAGAATCAACTGGCCAATGTAATAAAATTTCATGAATAACTGGGTCACATGCTCTTGTTCGACATGTACATTGCACGACATCCACCTAAAATGTACCCTTTTCTCCCTCTAAGCTACTTTCAAGCATAGTTTTACGCAACAGTGCAATGTAGGCCAAATAAATAGATGTAAACAAGAGACCAAATTAAAATGAAAGGTTCCTAAATTGGAAAGAGGTGCAGGAATGGTGCTGTAATGAATCTTCTGATGTTTGGAAAGAGCTATAAAGAATCTTGGGCATACAAAGAGGCTAGGCTGATACTTAAGAAGGGGACAAGGCCTTTCAGTTCCACCAATGAGGTCTCATCTAAAGGCACTGTTTATTTGTGACTGCTTATCAGTCCAAAATTGCTAGACTGGGGCTGTGCTTTGGGAGTCAGAATAAAGTATTTGTTGTTTGATACTGGGACAAAAACATACACAAATTAGTTCTAAATTCCCTTTCCATAATATGAAAGAGGATCCCAAAAGAGGCTTTCTTTATATGCATGTTATGCAGAGGGCACACTGCAGTTGATTTTAATCATCTCAATAGCATGACATTCATTTAGGGGGCAAACATCGCTTTCCTTAAGAGAACAATCAAAAACTGGAATATTTTGTATTTCTGCTTGAAGGACCTTATGCTGTAGACCTGAGACTTCGTCCCCTCCTCCTGTTTAGCAAAAGTAAAAAAAAAAAACATATCTGCAATCAAGGCCAAAAATAATGCAGAGGGACAAAAACAGAGTGAGCCAATTTTGCACCAAAAAAAAAAAAAAAAAACCAAAACAAAAAAAGCACGCCAACTTCTGTGAGGTTTCTAGACATTTACAAGAAAAAAAAACAAACCAACAGCAAGTTCCTACTCGACAGGTGATGTCCCTTAAAAGTCTTCTTTTTTTGTCTTTTGTCTTTTTTTTTTTTTACTACAACAAATACAGTCACACAATACAACATCCTTCTGACCAGGTGAGAAGTAGCAGTAGAAGAAAAAACAAAAAAAAAACAACAAAAAAAACAAAAAAGCAAAATCCCAAAACATTCTGAGCCTCAGACATGCCAAAGATGGGCCGGATCTGGGCCTATGAAGAGAAACCAACTGATCAGAGAGAGAGGGAGAGAGAAAGAGAGAAAGACAGAAAGAGAGAGAGAGAGAGAGAGAGAGAGAGAGAATGAGAGAGATGGATGGTGAGTTGTGAGCTGGAGCGAGCATTCATTTTTTGAGGGGCTGGTAGACGGACGCGTTGGGGTCCAGGCCAGATGGGCTGGTGTCCATAAACTTGGAGGAGTAGTGAGGGGTGACCGGGTTCATGTTGCTGGTATCTGCTGAATAAGCGATACTGGGCATGACAGCCATCACCTCGGCAATCTTCTGTTTCAGGTCTTTTATCTCTTGGTCTTTCTGCAAGATCTGACCTGAAAACAGAAGTGGAACATGCAACATGTCTATGAACCAAGGAAATGATAATAAAATCAACATTATTGCCAAATATCAAGAAGGCCTTGGTATGAAAAAATTGCAGTCATATACCACCACATGCCATGACATGCTTTTAAAGGCAGTTATATGTGGGTCTTCATGGGATCCAGCAGCTGAGCTCAGTGTATATTTCAAAAGCTCGTATTTTTCCATTTTTATTTTCTAGTCCCGTTACTATGTTTGTGTGGTTGTTTGTACCAGAACTGATCATTCATTTTATATTTCCATGCAACACCTCTGTGCCTTTAACACCAATATATGTACAGGAATTTAGTTTTGACTGGTTACCCTGTTTTGTGATTAATTAAAAAAGCAGTCAAGACTGAAATGGACCAAACAAACTGAAATCACAACCATGGTCAAAAACTGTACTTTTAAGTCTTGAGCACCTGCATTTTTTTTTTTACTGTAGAGAGCAATGAGTGTTTTTTCCCCCCACATAAATATTACTAAATACAACTAAAAAAATATAACATTGTACAGTAAATAGTAGGGATGCACCGAAATGATTTTTTGGACCGAGGCCGAAAAACGAAAATGAAAACCGAAAGAAATCATTAGTATTAAATAACTAAAAGAATAAATCTGTTACAAAATTATCAAAATATTTATTTAGCATTCAGACAATGCATAATATAAAATACATTTTGAAATAAAATATTTTACTTGGCCACACTCATGAATAGCCTAAATGTAAGATTATAAGATTATATTATACATTTAAATATCTTCTCTCATAGAACTAGTGAATTCAAGTGCATTTTAATATTCTGAGCGAAG
>JBBIGA010000146.1:22615049-22625204 GCA_037576975.1 Alestes dentex
AGAGAGAGAGAGAGAGAGAGAGAGAGAGAGAGAGAGAGAGAGAGAGAGAGAGAGAGAGAGAGAGAGTGAGTGAGTGAGTATCTTATATCATTAATAACAATAAACGTTGACCCCTCTCATGGATGTTGTATCAGTACATCAGTACTGAAACTAAAATGAAACTGTAAAATAGGAAAGAGCATAACAGAATTAGCAGGTATTTTTCCCCTCTGAGCACATTCAAATTGGAGGACCACCATTCTAGTCTTAACCACCCCAGTGTTCGTGGTATCGTGTGATAAGAGGGTGGAGTCATAGTTAATAGGGGTGGAATTGGACATGACAAATTTGGGGAGAGAAACTTTCAATCCAACTCTTAGAGACTCAATGGGCACAATCTATTCTTGACTAGATGCTGGCTAGTCCCAGCATGGCCTTGAAACTCTTTCTATACTTTTCTTCCTAGACTTTAAAATCACCAGAATGATGCACCACCACTTTGCATCAGTTTTGGTTGTGCTGTTCAAATTATCTAGCAAATTTTAAAAAATGTCAGTCCTTCAGTTTACAGTCGAACAAATCTATGGAAGCAGAAGGAGGCGGAGAAAGAGAATGAGTTCTACATGCAGAAATTTAGAATGGGGTGCAGTTAGTATCAGAGTTCAGTGAATAGATGACAGCTGTTTACCAAGCATAACTCAACAAAGACAAATGTGGCTGCACACGCACGCCCATGCCATACTCGAGCGTCAGATGTTATTAAAAGATTGGGGTGAGTGAGTCATTTGAGACACAGCCCAGGTGTAGACAAAAGATGTTGCTTTGTTGCCCGGGCATAAATGGACTCGTCAATAGCTTTAATTTGAATGCGAGTATGTATGAGTGAGTGAGCGAGTGTGTGTGTGTGGTTATGGAGGGAACATCTTCAGTGCTCAATGATGACACTATGATACCGTAAAAAAAATAGTGTGCCACCATAATCACAGTACTTGGTATAGGAGTCATTCATAAATTTACACTGTAATACAACCTCTCCTTGTCTGAGTGGAACACCATTTACACTGTTAAAGCACACAGAAAGACAGAATTAAACCAGCCTTAAAGCCACAGTTAGGGACTTCAGAGTGGTAGGTCTGACAATGAATTTTCTGTAACACTCATGAAGTTTTCCTCTGATATATTATCTCTGAAACGTCAAAGCCCAAGCTTAATTCTAGGCCTGGACATTATGACAATTCATGCAACAGTTAGATCTGACAGCACAGTCAGATCGGTTGAGAAGTGTTCTACCCGAGCTGTTACATGTGATAACAGCTCTGCATTTTCACAATAACTGTATCATTCCGCTGACTACCACTTCCTAAGTGACAAGTAGCTTTACATCGCAGCTCTCTGGCAGTAAATTACCGTCTTAGTTGGCGAAACAGAAAACATACCTTAGATAACGTTTTTTAAAGATAACATTTAATTCTGAAGAAATGTGTGAAAGCACTTGTTTCTCTACTTTTTTTTCAGGTGAAGGAATACATTTGGGCTTCTTTACTCTTTCTTTATACTGCAGAACATAAATACAGTAGAATTCGAGGTTGTGATCACAAACATCACTGCTGTGATAATCTATGGTACTCGCCTTCACTTCATGCCTGTGACTAAATCACACACAACAGTGAGTGTTGTACTGCTAAAATTGATCATGATACATCACTAGACATCGACCGATTTTCGGTCTAGCCGATCAATCGGGGCGATATTTGGCGATTTTTACATAATCGCATCGGCCGATGTCGGCGCATCTTAAGACCGATTAATAGACATGCACATTTATGGGCAGCCCCATGTTGCTGCTGTGGAACATGCGTGACACACCTCCTCTACCAGCACCTGCAGGGCTAGCGGCAAACACAAGAATTTTGCCTTCCTGGGAGAAAACGCTAAGTTTCATTTTTATCTAATTGATTCTTAAATTGTTTTGCTATGAAATGTTGCATTAAACTTGGAGAAAACGGGAGTACATAGCTTAATTCTATTCAATTTTATTTACATAGCATCAATTATCAATATATACCGATATACATATTCTCATGTTATATCAACTTTGAGGTACAAAGCAGCCTGCAGTTAGCTTACCGTTAAAGTATGCTGTCAATGCTGTGTATAAATGAAAGTCTTTCGCATGTGAAAGTGAAAAATAGAACAGTTTGTTGACATATCTTAAAAAATATACACATTGTCTAGTGCGGTTAGCTCTCCTCATTAAACGTCCCTGGGTCAGGCTTTAACAATGTAATCACTAGTGGCTTGTGTAGTTCTTGCATAGTAGGCTGTGAAGTTTTTGTATTTTTTGCTAGATTATGACCATTTGGCCTGAAACTGTGTATTTCAAGAAACATAATTGTTAATATTTTATTACTATTAATGATTACCAAATATTAATTACCCCCCCCCCCCAATACATTACATTACAGTTTGAGCCAATATAGAGGACTATCAGGACTTCTAGACAACAGAGCAAATGCATGTTGCACTACAAAGAGATCATAATTAGTCCTGTTTGATTGGGGTGTGAAATGTTAAATTTAAACCACTGTGTTCGTCTTTTTTTCCTCCCATTCTAACTTATCAGATGTCAGATACTGTGCATTTTGAAACATCATGCTTAGCGGTTTGGATAAAAAGGGCAAAAATGAAATATATATGGCTTATAATCATAAATTGCAGAGTGCGTTAGGAGCTTAGCAACAATTTAAAACCTGATCTTTAAACACTGCCTTTCAGAAAGGTTCTTTTAAAAAATAAGATACTACTAAAAATAAACAAAAATACCCTTTAGAAATTCCAGCAGACACGCTGTGAATTAATATTACCTTGATCTACACTGCATTCTTTACAACTTATTTATTATCCAAATTATTGTAAAAAACACACTCAATCCACCATTTCCATCTGAAAAATCACATTGAATTTTAAAGCAGCTGAATCACATGAACGGTCAAAAACTAATACTTTTCTGCTTGTAGTTTGCTGAACAACATCCACAAATTTAATTTAGTTATCTTAAGAACCAGACACTTGCATTTTTTGAAAGCCAGAGAATTCTATAACGCCTTGATGAAGATCCCAAAGATTTAGTTCCGTCAACTAAAGCTGAGACCATGTGTTCTATAAAACATATACAATTGTTCTATGACTATATATTTATAGGCTAAAGGGCCTAGCGCCTCTTGTGGGTTGTGCAAACGATGAGCCCATGCAGCAGAGAAGTGTGATGGTGTTGCAGAATGTGTGAATAATCCTTTGACATGCAGTGTATAAGAGCTGTCACTAAATATTGCCTGACATTTTGTACATAGAGCTTGCTTCAGAGCGCCACATGGGATTTGGAGAAGTGTTTCACTCTCGCTCTCACATACTCGCAAAATACTGAAAAAATTCACTAAAGCTAATCCTCTGGGGTAAAAAGAAACCACACAAATGTAGGAAATGATTCATCAGTTTCAAGCCTTGTCAGGTATGACACATTTTTAGTACAAAACTACATTTACTCTGGAGGAAATGTCATGTGACTCGAGTCAAAATACATTAAAACAACAAACTTGTAATCCAATACAAACCATCCATCGAAAATCTGAAAGTAACAGACATTTGCAATGTGTGTTAAGGCCTATTCACACCAAGTATGATTTTTTTTTTAGACAAAAATGTTTTGAGAATAAACACAAGGATACAGAGTGTCATCTCAAATTGAGAACGAAACTAAAGAACTGCGATGCTGTGTTGTCATGGTTTCACTTTGACAAAACAGTGCAACCATGACCATAGCGTAATCGCAGAACACTTAATCTTGCTCCTGAAGGAGCATAAAAAAGACAAGAAAAACTATGACTATAAACAAAAGGCTTAAGAAAAGAAAGAACTAAGAACCATATCATGAAAGGCTGGGAATGACTGAGACTGTCACTGCCATTTCTTTGCGTATCATAGTCCCCTTCTATACAGCCATTTGAAGGATGGCGTATTAAGCGGGGTGCACCCAATCTGCACACACTTAGTTGCAGTGCTTATCGAAAGTGGTGCAAGTGAAACTCATTGAAAGTGGCGCAAAAAACAAAACAAAACAAAAAAACATATTCATTAATTCTATTTTATCCTTTCAAAGACGAGCAGTAGATGCAGGCAAGGATGTTCAATTCAGTTTTAGCAGTGTTGATCACATTCCCATGAAAGATCTGGGGATGAGAATGTGTGCACAAAAAGTGAATGGGGGAACAATGGCTGCTACAGGCGCTGCTTTGTTTCTCAGAGTTACGTGCTCAAAGAGCATTTAGATTCTTTTAGCTTCTGAAATTCAACCATGTTGAAATCTCTTTCGATTTTTTTTATGTAAACTTCTTCACTAATGTGACTTCAACATTAAAGAAAAATATCATCTTAAAAAAAAAAAACAAATTTACATAATTTCTAATTTATCCTAGATTTAAAGATGTGTTTGAAGTCCCAATTTTTCCATTTGTATGGTACTACCAAGTCAATATCCACCTGAATTTCCACAAAAATTCACATCCAGCTCTTCATTAAGGAATGTTAGACTTGTGGGTATAGTTTCGGACACAGCATGACTTACTGTTATCTATAAAAATACCCATTACAATAGTCAGCTATTTTGGACAAAACCAGGGCTGGTATTCACAAAGCAGTCACAAGGAGGACTGATTTTTGATCAAACTGCTCTGTATTTATCAGGTCATTGTTACAAAAACCGATATGAGATCAGCACTCCTACTTCAGAGACGGTCTGTAATTTGTCTACAATGTTTACTCCCAACACACAAGTTAAACCAAAAGGAAAATCTGTGCCACCTTAACGAAGTAAACTGGATGGGGTACTAACAGACTCAGAAGTTCTGGGGGCCCACTTAATACAGAAACATTTTTGGGACTATGACTTCTAGCATTTGTTAACAATGTTAGCAAAATGTGGGTGCCTGGCTGATCAACTACAATTGGAGTGAAATGGTTGTATAAATTGTTCACCAAAACATTCCTTAGGCATCAAACAAGGCAGCACAGCGAGTAGAAAGCAGGAGTATAGGTGTGTTGGTCTTACCTGTGTGCCAGACATACTGCACCCAAACATATGTGCTGGCGGCAAAGAACAGCCACTGCACAGGGATGAATAGCAGGCATATGATGTCTGATGTAAACGCCACACAAACAAAGAACACTGAGAAAGCCTGCAAGACAGAGAAAGACAGAAAAAAAAAGAAGAGAGTGAAATGTATCACTGATCGGTTTATCACCTTGGGGGTCTAATTAACAGCATATCTAAATTAACATCAATTCCAAACAGTTGTAAGAAAGATGCAAGAACTCTTTCTGACAACTGTTTGGAACTGTTTTTTAATGGGGTCAACCAACATCATGTAAGTTTACATTTTACCACTGTTCTATATTTGGGTCTTTTATCATCATGATAATTACAAGAAGTTTTTCTAAGCAAATCGCAGATACGACAAGTACTTAAAGAATACCTAACACAATACCCGATTCAAAACATTTGTACATGACTATCATGAAAATTTGTGTTTAGAATCAGAATCAGAAAACTGCTACAGTCACACCAACTTAAAACAGGGAAAAGTCAGACAAACAGAGACTCACCAGGCCCTGGTATCTGAAGGAGTCATAAACACTCCTGATGAAGAGCCAGAAGGGCCAGAGGTACTCAAACCTGAACTCCAGCACAAAGTCAGCCAGTAGCACCAGTGCCCAGACCACCAGGAATTTCAGGTACAGGAAGGTACTGAGAGGAAGAAAGAGAGGGAGAGAAAGGAAGATTAATTGGTTTATCAGTTATTCAATTACATAATTTCCGATGGTCAAATGCTGGAGGTAGTACTGACCTCAAATAGGCATGAGAATGTGAGGGAAAGTGTGTTTTAAGCCTAAGAGCTAATCTAGAAACCCTTACTTATCTTTACTTACTTATCAGTGCACAACTGAGCGAACCATATCCCTACAGGATGAGTAATACTGTTTCACCTTTGAAGACTAGTTTTAAAATATAATGCTTTTAATACCTTTTTAAGATCTCAAGACAGCAAAAATGATATCTTTCAAAAATGATATCACCTCTGCTTTTTTTTTTTTTTTTTTTAAATCAGATGTACGTTTGCTTGAGACCACATTGTTTATATACTAGTAATGACAATGGTAACTTAATGAATATAATAAATTACTAAAATATTGGTGCATTAATTACAAGTACATTTTTTCTACCCGGACAGGCACTTTCTTATAAATGTTCAAATTTATCTTTTTGTTTGCCGCCATATAATCCCACAAATTCACCCTTACAAGGCTGACAAGACAAAATATTATCTGAGCAAATTTAAAACAAGGAGCGCATATCATAAAAGCACCACTTACACATAAAATCACTGAAACGATGAAGAACACCAACTACATCATTTAAAGTTTTATTACAGGCTTGCCTACACAGACTGGGTGAATGAATGCTTTATGTTGCATAACGCTCAATATAAAACTAACCTGCATTCATACATTTCCAGAGGTATGTTCTTTGTGACAGTCTTACATCCATTCACAAAGAAATCAGTCTGGCTGGGTTGAAAAGGCAGGCTAATAAACCTTTAACTGAGCATGTTAAAGGAATATCATAATTACATATTTAGATACTTACATAAAATAAACCGCAACAGTCCTCTGACTGCACTCTAATTTCCATGATGTAGCTATTGTACACAATTCAAACACTGGGCCTATTTCTTGTCATATAAAACATAGAGCTCATGCACAGTTATTCACTTCCCTGTTTAAAAGGCAAGATGCAGTTTCACTACACTAACCCCCATGAACCACAAAGTCTGACTGTGTGTTCAAAGAAAGGACCAAAAGTGTCGTTTTTAGTGACCACTTCCCAGTGTTTCTTTATCTATTTTGTAATTAAGTGGGTCGCTTTGTGTAAATGACCTTCGGTCTGATTGGCTGCCCTGGATTATCTCTCATGCAAAAAGCTCCCCATGCTTAAACGCTACTTATAATTTCAGTGTGAATCGGCGCCAAACAGAGTCGATCGATACAGACGTAGATGCCTTACTGTTCAGTTCCAATTTAACAGTTTTCAGTAAGGTCACATTACTGACCTGGACATCTATCCGATCTAAGACCACATCTTTCAGACCTGATTCGAAAAGATCAGATTTGTGTGTTTACACAGTCTTAAAAAATCCAAATCTATCACAAAGCATAAAATAAAATTATATTCGTGCCATTATAACATTGCAACATATTCACGCATCATGATTAAGACCAAATATAGAATGCCTATGAATTATTACAACGGGCGTGTAGTAATAGCAATAAGATGGATTTTCTAGTGCATTTTGTTGTTTTGTCCAACTTGTTCAACTCAACTCAAGTATTGTGATAGTGTACTGTGTACATTAATGAATATAATTTCTATAATTTTGACATACCCTTACTTAAATGTGTTA
This sequence comes from Alestes dentex, assembly GCA_037576975.1. Lineage (NCBI taxonomy): Eukaryota > Metazoa > Chordata > Actinopteri > Characiformes > Alestidae > Alestes > Alestes dentex. The sequence continues at coordinate 22,622,543 of JBBIGA010000146.1, forward strand.
CGGAGCATATAAGAATGGCTAAATGGCTTTCCTGCCCACATCACCATCCCAGGCAAATCACAACATAGCCACACAACACACTACAAACTCCAAGAGCGCTGCAGACTTCCCAAAAACATGATGTCAGGCTTTAGTTAGCTCATCCCACTGCTGAGTTCTCTGTGCTGTTCACTTCCTAAGCCACTCAAAATAAAAATGTCTTCTAATGTGTCCCCCAAGACTAGGCTCTGCAACTTGGTAGCCCTTTGGAAATTACTAAATCTTCACCATTTTGGTGAGAGTCAATGGTACTACATGGTTTGCTGTTGAAAATTTCTTATAAATTATCAACCAACTATACATGCATCTCAGAAACTTGAAAGAACCTACATTTCATTTTCTGTATTGGTGCTGAGCGATGCTGCCACATAAAACTTAGAAGCTGCTGCACAATAAATTCTCAAATTACAAATTACTGACTTCTTTAGTCTTTACATGTCTTCTATATTGTATCGAGCTGAATGTGTTAAACATCAGTATGCTATGGTCAATCACAACCAGGCAGTTTGTTAGTCTGAAGAATGTTACTAGGCATAATTAGCACATTTGATAGTGTTAAACTAGTGTACCTGGATCAGCCATTTTAGAAGATAATTCCATTATATTGGGGATTACATTTCGTCTGAATAAAAAAAAAAATAAATAAATAACATGACCAAAACGTGACAGTGGAGTAGGAAGGTGTGAAACTGTACCTCTAAAAATCTGTTGAAGCTGCAATTTGGTTAAAAAAACAAAAAAACAAAACAGACAATATTTCAATGCGTCCTCAATAAGAATACGGTGTTGAATGTGGTGATATATTTTTCAATATAGACATCAATAATGCATTAAGCAAATGACTGATAGATTAACAATAACTTTTCAGCCAACTGGTTCTACCTGTTGGAAGAGTTTCTTCACAATTGTGCTCAGGAAATAGATGTCAGGGAAATTTTCAGTTATACACAACCAAAACTTTAACTAAATATGGTGTAAGCATGGTTTAAAAATTATGTATTTCATGACGGATCATGGCAGTCCAACCTTTTAAAATACACTATCAGAGGGTTGTTGCACAGTAATTAGTTGTTAATAGCAGCACAGGTTTTAAAATAAACTGTCCAAACATATATAGGGAGGAGTGAATTACTCTCATCTAGCAATACATCCAGGGAACAAAACAACTCATATCAGTTTAAAAGCAGGCAGCATGATACATATGTTTCTAATGCTATGAATGTCAAAAGAAAGTCCCACACTTTATTGACAGGTCCATAAATCATCAATAGCAGTTTAAGATAAACCTTTACTATTCCCATAAGTGGGAAATTTGCACTTTTTTGGTTTACTGGTTCAACTTTTACATTTTTATTATTTCTCTGCACCGCAGGTTTTTAACTTGCTACCGTCTCTGTGGCGGGTTCACCACCAGACCAGACTGGTGGTCTAGTGGTTAACTGATCAATACTGATTCAAAAAATGATCAGGGCTACTTCTAAATATGATTAGGACTACTTCTAAAAATTATCAGGACTATTTCAATAGGAAACGACATAGGGAAAATCTTTCATCTATGCCATACATGTGCATAGGTATCAAAAGGGAATTCTTGAAGGTGAAGCATGTATGAATAATGCCTGTTGGAATTAATTAAAACAGGACAGCATGTAACTGCAGAAAACCCACCTGTAGTTACAGGGGGTAGGGTGGCTACACATCTGGAAAGCCTGGAAGCTTGTTGCCCATATCAAAAAAAGTTACTTAGCACTTAACAGACACTCCGTATTTGTAGAGTTGGCCAAATACAGACCTGTTCCTGTGTCTCTATGAGCTGTTGCAGGCACTAACTTTGAGCATAATGACAGTGAGAGTCTAAGAAAGAAATTAGAGCAAGGCACTCCACAAAACACATATGAGAACTGTTTCTTTTGTTCCTGGGGCTGCTAGTGACTGTACACCAAAACTACACAATTATGCAGCTTGCGATCAACAACCTGGCGAGACACCTGCCCAAAGTTCACCAGTGTGCACTGTCGGTTCACTCTTCGGTTGCGAAGCAGTCAAATTGACATCCAGCATCTTCACATGAAGCTCTGTGTCTAGTATCTAAGCTAAAAGATGTCTTTAAATAAGCATGTGCTGTGAGCTGGGTAACGTTAGATGGCTGCTTGGCACTGTCACTCTGATCCTTCTTCTGTACGTTAGCTTCCCTCAACTGCCACGGCTAAGGAGCTAGCACCACCATAAAATAATACACTGAGGAAACTGTTCAGTCTAGAGGACAAGGCGCACTACGTACCAGTTTTAAATAAGCTCAGTAACTGGCTGTGCTCGAGGTCTAAAGCTGGAAACGAGTCAATTATTTAATTTATGACTAAAGCGAGAGAGCTAGCCTGCTAGCCAAACAAGCTAAACCAGTGCAGGGCTAACGCGGCTAATATAGCACGTCTAGCTACAAAATAAGAAAAACAGTCCAATTTGGGGGCTATTTTGGAGACTCTACTGTAAGACAGAGAGCCAGAATACACCTCCCTGGCCACCTTTCTGTGTGTGTGGAAGTAACGGGACCGTGGAGGTGTTGATCGGGGTGGTGAGGGTCTTTAGCCCCCGTTAGCCCCGACAGTCCCACCGTTACCTGCCG
>JBBIGA010000146.1:22628088-22648840 GCA_037576975.1 Alestes dentex
TGGCCACCTTTCTGTGTGTGCGGAAGTAACGGGGACGTGGATGTGCTGGCCGGTGTGGTGAGACGCTTTAGCCCCCGTTAGCCCCGCCAGTCCCACCGTTACCTGCCGTAGATCCCCTCGGCGATTCGGTTCCGTTTCAACGGCCGTCGGAGTTTACTGCAGTCCGCATTGCGCCGCTTCATCCTACCGGTTGTCCCTTCCTCTCCTCGGCTCTTCTCTCGATGTCCTACCGCACCAGCGTCCTCTTCTCCGGCCGGGCCGACAGGCGCGACATTGGGAGTTCCCTAAAGGATACAGCTAGCTAGGTAGCTAGCTATCGTTGTTATTATTATTTTTGCCCCCCCAACTGGAAACAAAGAAATAAATAAAAAGACTCAGAGCAAGACCCTCCTCTCCCCCCTCCTTCCTTCCCTCTCTCCCTCCTTCCTTCTCGACGCAGGACAGAAGCTCAAAGACACGTCTTCCTCAACGCCCGGTTTTATCAAGACAGCCTTCGTTTTCCAGAGGCGATCACTCTGACTGATCAATATCCAGTCAGATTCATTGACTGGCCGTAAACCATAAACCCCTGTTTTGTCACGGCTCCAAAGAGAAAGGCTATATAGAGCGACTGACAACCATAAAGACGGCCTTTTTTGTTTAACAGACGTCCCCCTCGACCAATCACAACCTCTGTTTAGCAACAAGTAGAGCCGGCTGACCAATGGGACGGCAGGGGCGGAACCTCGAGGATTTTTTGTGTATGTCTGATTTGCGCTGTTTGCGTAGTAACGCCGTTTTCGTACGCGAACTGACGCGACCAGCAACAATAGAATACCAATATTCCGCAAAACAGGGCTCGAGCGCGGGCGTGACAACGGAGCTGAGCTTGATTAAGTAATTGTTGGCCCAGAAAGGTCCTATATATTTAAATAACTAAATAAATGAATAAATATCTTTCATATAGGACGCACACACGTACATTAGTACACTGTATATGTGAAGCTCAGCAGAACAGATTGTTTGAATATTACAATGAAGAAAGGAAATCGTAATCATATCGTAAATGAACGAAATGTCCGTTTTTGACATTTTAGCCAACTTCAGAGCTGAAGAGGACTGATCTTTGATAGTCGTTGCCACAAAAATGTAAAACACCTGAAGTAGTTTGTAAAAATAGACAGTTAAAATGCTGCTTACAGTGTTCTTCTAAACTGTGAGGTTTAGTTTATTTTTGAAGCTCACAGCAAGTCACACTGTGTCTTAAACTACATTCACAAGCCTGCAGAACTTTAATAAAGAGCTGGATGCAGTTTGAGAAAAGTTTTGTGGGTGCATTTACAAAAAAGGGTTTTCTTGGGTGACCAGTGACTTCTAATGTTTGTTTGAAATTATATCCTTCCAGCTTTGTTTCAGAATTACAGAAGCTAAATTTGTGGACTCCAAACACATTTTGGATAAATGACATTTGATGTTTTGCCAAGTCCTTGAAAAAATATGCTAGAAGTTGGTAGAGAGCTCAGGGACATTCCTCTTGTTTCTTGGGCACCTCAGTGTGTTTGCGTGGGACCGCTTTCAAGGCAATTTGCTGGTGTTCCCCGCCCTGGTCATGATATCCCAGAGAGAGGTCCTCAGGGCAGACATGCAGGGGTGGACAGAGGGGTAAACAGTCAGTCATGGCTCCACGATACGCTCCAAGTCTTCGGTCACGCCTGCCAGCTCTGGCTATACTGCTGCAAATCATTTTTATTGTACTTTTTGCCTTTTTTGTGGAAATTGAGAATGTTGAGGAGGCTGATGACGAAGGGTTTGTTAATTCATATGCAAGTAAGTGATTCTTCTTTAATGCTTCATTAACAGACTAGTTGTGTACACTGAGGCCAGGGCAGAGCCCATCCTTCAGATCATATTTGGGAACCAGTACACACATACACATAGACATACCTGCAAAGCCTAAAATAGGATTACGGCAATGCGGCTTAATCTAAGGTAGATCTGCTGTGAATCCAGTGTCTTTTCAGACAATAAGACAAACTCAAATCCATATAAAGAATACAGTTACAGTGGAACAATATCCATTACAATGTGAAATGATAGGCAAGGAGTCTGAAGTTGAAAATTCATAATTCATGCAAAAAGAAAACATGCCACGTACACTTTGTATAAAAGTGTGGCAGCTTGCCTTGCCGTTGGGGTGGGGATGGCCCCTACCACTGGTATGGTGTGATAAGAGCAACCCTCCACCCCTTAACCCACCAGCATTCACATGCTTTTGCAAATGTTAATGCGACAATGAATCATATTTTAAGCCTTATAACAATATTAAGTCCAGCATCCAAGGGCTTAAAACGGCACTACTTTGCTGCATCCTGTAGTGGCACTCGGTTTACTAGCAGAAAGTGTGATGGGTAAACCTAGAGTTTTTTTCACAACATAGGACTTTTTCATTTGCAGTATTTTAAGTGGCACAGTTATCCCCTAAATCCAAATGCAATCAGCCAAGACATCTATTTAGTGTCTGAAGTTTGCTTCTGTAGTTCTAAAGCTAATGTAGCTAACAAGCTAAGAAAAGCTAAAATCCACAAAGTAGCGTTGTGTCACCTTGCAGCAAGCTGTGAAGTAATCTCTGATAGACTTACTTATGTAGTTTGTGACGCTACATGACACATAAAAAGAATGTCATGTGACTAAAAACAATAGCAGCAGCCATCTTTAAGTAAAGTGGCCCTTATAGTCACACGTGAACGATATAAAATTCTTTCTCTACTTTTAAACTATTCACCAAGTGAAGCAGTGGGATGCCACCAACGGGGGGACTGCACCCAGGGAGCAGTATGTGGGGATGGTACCTTGTTCAAGGGTACCTCAGTGGTGCCTCTAGCAGTCCTGGGATTCAAAGGCACAAACTTCTGACCACAGGGGCAACTCCCTAACCACCAGGCCACCACCCACCCGACATTTGTTTGTCGGTACTTTTGTGCATTTTTTTATAGATGTGTCATATGGTATCAGAAATCACAAGCTCTATTTTACATAATGTAACAAATCAACATCAGCACAGTTTATGACAAGGTTGCAAAATGCTCATTTGTGCTTTAGGTATTGAACAATATTTTGGCATAATTTACACAGTTTAACAAATTCTGCTGATGAAACAACACCCATGTAGCCAGATTTCACTGAATGCACAGAACAGAACTGATTTATAGTTCAGTTTACTCAGTAGCAAGAGTAGACGGGACTTTTTTAAAACTTCTTTTTTTAAGTATATTTTTATTTCTATTTTTATGTACACCAAAATGTATATTACATATAGAGAGGAACAGAGCCTAAAAAGAGATGTTGATAAATGCTAGATGTTCTAAAAACCTCTGCTGCAGTTCTATGCATGCTACAGAATAGTACTCAGTACTTAAGCTGGTTTTGTGGATAGTATGGATCCATGCAGAACTACTCATAACCCGTAGAGATTTTACCTCTACCCACTCGATGTTGACCTGTCTGATCTAAAGGGCACAGCACGCCTTCTAGTGGTCATTAACTGAATATTTGAGGAATAACTTGCAGCAAGTTGTCGGAAGACTGGCAAAGGCCTCATAAACGGTGTGCTTTTCTCTGCTTCACTGGATATTTTATCCATATTGTTAAAACAGAGTAGCAGAAACCCTACAGAATTCAACTCTATATTCAGTAGTTTCCAGGTACCCCTTCTAATCGATGAGTTCCGTTACTTTAAAGGTCACTCATTGCTGACACTGGGTTCCGTACACATAGTTTGATTGAATCTTGCACATTTAATCATAACATTTCTCACAGATTTCTATTCTTACAGACTTTCAAGATGTCCATGTGATGGTGTTCCTGGGTTTTGGCTTCTTGGCTACATTCCTGGTCCGTTATGGCTTCAGTAGTGTGGGCTTCAGCCTATTCATAGCCGCCGTGGCTGTGCAGTGGGCCACACTGCTTTATGGCTTCCTACTCACTCCCTCTGATAGCTGGATGATCCAAATCAAGATGAGAAGGTATTGAAAATGCTAAAAGTTAGGTTAGAAATTAAATGGATGAGTAGTTTTGTTCTGTTTATAACTCATAGATAGTCATCCTGTATCCTAAACCCCATCCACACATCGACACCCCCATAACACAGAGCTGAATGTGGTTTGAGTGAGCCCCGCGTCCCCACCACATTAGAAATGCCCTTGGTGCCATCACTAAACTGAAGAAGCAACATTTAGGCACAAAACAAAAGTAAATTTGATTTTTCTACCACTTTTATTGCACATTAACAAACATATTTCTGTCCATTATGCCAAAGACTGGGTACTGATGTATTAAATACCCTGGCCGTATAGTTCACCACAAACAGTAGTGTATTCAGTAGTTTAGGAAATTGTAAGGTGCGATTTTGGACGCAGCTCCATCATAGCATATTACTGAGAGTGTACAACAGCGCAGTAACTTAGTAACATGCTGTCATGTTAGAACAAAATACTACAGGGATATAAGGGAGCATACTCTGACTTTAAAAACAGTCTTGTTAGCATCACATCCCATGGAAATGGAAATGTTTGCCCTCTCCTCTCAGCTTGGTTGACGCTGAGCTCTATGCATGCTCGGCTCTCGTGGCCATGGGTGCCGTACATGGAAAGACCAATCCTGTCCAGCTTCTGCTGATGTCTCTGATGGAGGTCACGGGGTTTGTGATAAATCAGTGGCTCATACTCAGAATGTTCAAGGTGAGGAAATGGATGATTTAAAGGCCATGATGAAATTTTTAGATAGTGAGTTTTGAGGCTGAAGAAAAGGTCAGGAAAGCCTTCTGTTTCCCAAAAATACCCTGAAATAGTCCTCAGAAGGGACTAACTAAAGATAAAAGACTGCCCATTATTGTACCGTATCTCTGAAAAACTGGCACCACTTTACTGTAAGTCTACCCTTGTAGTCATATTTATGAATGTGTTTATGAATGGAAAATAATTTCATAAATGGTTCATTAAGTAGTTCATAAAAACCAAATACACAAAACATGCAACAATGGCCTGTAACATCTGCGATGAAGCTGATAGGAGAAATACTGACTGATGGAGACTACAAAGTAATATCAGGAACCTCTGCAATATCAACAAGATCTGAGCTTTAACAGTAGAGCTGAATGTGGTCTCACCACTTGGAAAACAACAATTCGCAGTTGCCTTTTTTCATTTGTGTTATAACCACTAATAAACACATTTTGGACCATTTATGAATCCTTCATAAGGGTAATTTTACTATAAAGTGGTACAAATTTTTTTTTGCAGTTCAGTTTTTCTCACTACTTACAGTGCCAGTCATCTTGCATAACACATTAGGTTTATCGTCAAATGCTTGTGTCTCCGTTTTGTCCTTTTTGAATATAATATAAAAATACTTTGTGGCCTCTGATATGTGGCTTCTAAATACCACATATTCAATCAACAGAACTGGTCCAAAATGTCTAAATAAGATCCTGTTAAGTTAACTTGCATTACAAGTTTTTCATTTTCCTCTAAAGTTTTTTGCTCAAATGTGGTCTACTCAGTGCTCTCTAAATGTGTACCATGGCCTTTCTTTATTTGGAACAGACACCGTGCAGCATCATGTTACTGCATGTCTTTGGAGCTCTCTTTGGTGTGATGACTTCATGGGTGCTTTACCGTAGAGAGAATGAGTCGAAGCACGAGAAAGAGAAGTTTAACAGTAAATCTGGCTTGTTCGCCATGTTTGGTAAGTGAGTGATACAACTCTACCAACAAAGCTGAATTCTGACATTCACAGATACACTCACAAGATGACTGTAAAAGAAACCCCTAACTTGTAGATCCACCTTTGCGGGCCTGACTTTGTTTTTCTAATCACAAAGCTGCTCTGGGTAGGATATTATTGGGTTGTGGACAACTCTTAACCTAGCAGGGACACTTATGTGTAAAAATCCTAGCAACACTGCTGTATCTGATACACTCACAGCATCCACTACCAGACATTGTTGTCAGAGAGTCTGGTGGGTTTTGTCTCTCAGAGTGACTTAAAAACACAGTTTGGTAGGGGAAGTCGATTTTGAAACTGTGCTGCAATAAAAACATATCTATGTAAAACAAAATGTTTGTCTCTGCCAGTGGCATCATTAGGTCTGGACATCAGGGACTACATCCCTGAATGTTTTAGGAATACTTGCCAAAATTGCCAATAGCCCTGGATTTAACCATCTGTCATTCCGAGCCTTCATGGAGATGTGGTGAGCATACGCCCTCCAAATCTGTTGACAAATCAAAATTTTATCCCTGTTAACACTTTGTGTCAGTTGTCATGAAAGACTCGTTTAGGTGTCAGGTATAGCCTCATGAATTCTGCCCTACAGTAAAGTGCTACTGGATTTTCTAACATTGCCTCGTGAGCATTCACAACATCAGTCAGTGTGAACCACTTTACTCTGATCAGAACCACACACAGAGACAGACAACCATTCACACTCAGGGATAATTTAGTGTATCCAATCGGCCTATCCCCAATGTACGCATGTGGGAGGAAACCGGAGTTCCCCACGCGGTCACAGGGAGACTCCACACAGAAAGACCCTGCGCCCAACCCGGGAGTTGAACCCAGGACCTTCTTGCTGTGAGGCAACAGCGCTAACCCCTGCGCCACCATGCCGCCCATGTTTTAATAAATATTTTTAAATGTAATGCATTCTTCTATTTTTTAAACTAAAATCAAAGTCTTGTGTGAAAGACTTTAAAAATATTTTTTAGCCATTTAGCTCAATTCTGACCCAGTCACTGAAGGTTTGTTCGCATGACCTCTAGTGTTTTGTAGTCATGTTTTTGGCATGCTGAGAGGAAGACGTGACAAGGCTCTACTGTGGTCAACTTGGTGTACAATAGACACCAGGTGGTCCTTGAACCTCTGTAGGCCTCCCAAAGCTTCCAAGACTGAAGTGTCTGAAGCTGAATTTCCAAAATGATTAATAATGAATGGGGTGGCTGGAAAACTGGGCATGGTAACAGATGGGATACGGTCTGTAATTGGATGCCGATACATCTTTAAGGAGGTAGGCTGCGCTCATTAAGTGGTGCAAGAGTGGAAGAACAGAGTAAGTGTTTCTAATAAAAAGAATATTGAAGTTAATGTCACAATAATATTTAGCTCTGCTGAATGACCTAAAAATGAACTAGGATTATTGAATAAAAAATCCAATAAGGTACCTATTCTTATAGAGGCGGATATGAAATCTGCATGATATACTGTCTCCATTCATTATGTTTAAACAGAGGGTGGAATTATGCATGTATTTGGCATGCATACACCTTTTGCAATACTTACAGAAAGTTTTCGGACCCCTTCAAGTTTTGTTATGTCTATGACTTTTCGAGGCATTAGTGGTCCTTGAGAAGCTACCACAACTTGACTGGACTCCACCTGGGCCAAAATGAATTGATTAGACTTCATTAGGAAAGGTACACACCTGTTTATATAAGGTCCCACAGTTAAAGGGGTACACAGGATTGTGGTGAGGTACAGATCTGGGGTTGTTTTTTTGTTGGCTGTGCGCAGACACTCCTCATCCAGTCTGGTTGAGCTTGATAGATTCTGGCAAGTCGAATGACAAAAAATTTCAAAAGAAATGTGTGCCAAGCTTGTAGGGTCATTCCCAAAAAGACTTCAGGCTGTCGTTGCTGCCATAGGGGCTGCAACCAAGTATTAAGTGAAGGTTCTGAATACTTATGTAAATGAGATATTTCAGTTTTTTATTTTGAATAAATTAACAAAACACATTAAACACCTGTTTTTGCCGTGTCATTGTGAAGGATTGTGTGTAGACTGAATATATAAATATATATAAAGATAAATATATATTTAATACATTTTAGGATGAGTCTTAGACATAAAATAAGAACAACCTGAAGTGGTCTGAAAACTTTTCATAACCACTGTATGTCGTTATAGTGCTGTGCACTTTTGAACAGATATTATAACGCATCATGGAACTTGCATAAAGTCTTGTGCAGAATTTGTGAAGTTTTATGCTTGTAACTATGCGTGAATACAAATGTTAATTAATAGGAGTGGATTCATAAACAGTTTTACAAAAATGTCAATTCTTTTCTATATTAATTATGCTTCATGTCACCTAATTAAAGTTGCTCTGTCTCTCTCTCTCTCTCTCTCTCTCTCTCTCTCTCAGGAACTTTGTTCCTGTGGATGTTCTGGCCTAGTTTTAACTCAGCACTGGTTAAGGACAAAAACATAGCATATGGCACATATCTGTCCTTGGCTGTCAGCACTGTCACAGCGATGGCTGTCTCTGTGATGTCCAGCCCCAAAGGGAAAATCAACATGGTGAGGCTAAATAACTTTAAGACAGCCAGGCTTTAAGACATGTTCTGTACCAAATCATCTAGAGTACAAATTATAGTTGTAAGACTAATTGCTGTTCCTCAAACCATCCTACAGCCTTGGAGCAAACGCTCTACAGATAGGAATCCATTCTCATAATGGACTCCATTCAGAGAGTTAGCTTCCGTTGTTCACTTTCTAGAAGACGACGGTGGGGTCAGTGGAGCCAATTTACTGGGGCACGAAGCCTTTGTAAAATGTTGCCATGCCTAGCTACACAATATGGACAAAAGTATTGGGGCACCCAACCATTACACCAACAGGGACTTTAATGACACTGCATTCAAATACATAGACGTAAATATGGAGCTGGTCCCCACTTTGTAGCTACAACAGCTACCACTCTTCTTGGAAGGCTTTCCACAAGAGATTGTTTGTGCCCATTCATTCTGTAGAGCATTAATGAGGTCAGACACTGATGTTGGATGCCTTGCTCGCAATCTCTGTTCCAGTTCATCCTGAAGGTGTTGGATGTCTAAAATGACATGATTGTGCAGCTGAACTCATCCAGACATGTCTTTGTGGAGCTTGCCATACACTGGGGCACAGTCATGCTGGAATAGAAAAGGGTCTTCCTCAAACCATGTCCATAAAGTTGGAAGCATGCCATTGTCTGAAATGTTTTGGTATCCTGAAGGATTTAGACTGGAAGAAAGGGGCCTAGCCCAAAGCCTGAAAAACAGGTGTGTCCCAATACTTTTGTCCATAGAGTGTATAATCACTGGGGGAAAATGAAGGTGAAGTTTTCCTTTTTATTAATGATTGTGGCTTTACACTTATATCATAACATGACTTTTTCATTTTCAAATAAAAGAGTATTTGTGAAGTTATTAACTCATTAATTTTTAACTCATTTTGTGGATCTAACTAGCATTCACTGAGCATTAACAAAAATAAGTTCACACCTCCGGCATGTAGTTAATTTTGGTCTTAAATGAATGATCTTAAGTAGACCAGTGAGAAGGGAAAAAGAAGAAAATAAAATGCACCTGGGTGGAGTATTCTGTCAAAAACTATGCAGCTTTCTTTTTTTTTAATACGATAGTGGCTTGAATCAAAATTGTGTGCACATGCTGTTCTGATAAAGCAATTTGGAGCAAGAAGGGATAATCAAGCAATTTAGATAGTTACTGTGGTCAAAACTAATTGTGCAAGCTGTAGGTAGGGCAGAATACCAGTTTTTCTTTTCCAGTAGCACTACTGAAACCCTGAGTTTTGAAGAGAATTGTAATGCCAATTTGTAAAGTACTTTGTAAGGTACTTGTGATGTTAATGTTGCTACATGTTGCTACTGTAGATACCTTATGACCAACTGTACTTCAAATGGGATGGTTTTGCTTTTCCTCCAACACATAAACCTGCATGTGTGGTAATATCAGCACAATATCAATTTAATGTCATAAACTGGTTATCAGAGAAGTTCCATCTTAAGGAAGCTGCCTAAAGACTTGGGAATAGGGGCTCCTGAGTGGAGCAGTTGTCTAAGCCAGGACTTTCATCAGGTGACTGAAAGATCAATTGCTGTCGATGCCATAGCCATCCGTGGAGTCAGAGAACGCATAACTGGCCTCACTGTCTCTGGGAGGCCAGGACGGCCCTCTTTCTCCATCATACAGTGTGATGCTAGTCGGCCGCATGTCGTCTGTTAGCTGATGTAACAGAATTGGCAGTTTGTGATCTCCTCCAAGCGCATTAAAGTATCCAGTGACATAGCATTAGTGGCAGTGTGAAAATATGATTAGAAAGGAGCGTGTGCTGACCCTCCCCCTTCCCCCAAAAAAGGAATAACAGGACAGTCGGATTAATAATAGGCCTGATTAATATGTTATTGAACAGTTGGTAAAATGCCACACAGTAAATACAAGGGGTGTCCTAACTTATTTTTTTTATTTCAGAACCCAACGGTGCTTTAATACGTCTAACACAGAGCCGTTTGGGATTCTGCCATTTGTGTACAATGACATAGTGAACAAAAATGCACTGTTTAGGTGTAGAAGCCAGAATTATACAACTTACTTAGGGCACTATATAGGGGGTAAGGAGTAATTTGGTGAATAAGCCTAGGTTTACTGCTACCTAGGACAGATCCAATTAAAACTCAGTGTTATTAGCAACTTGGTGCAGAATTCATTTGTTATGATGCAGACATAGGTGTGTGTGTAGGTATATTACGACTTGGAACGTGGCTCAGCCATTCTGATTTTAGTACATTTAACATTATAGTAATACAGAATAATATTACAGAAGTTATAATTCCGTAAAAACTGTTTGTTTCTGCATTGAGTGGGGTTAGGGGTTTCTGGTGGGCCATGTCAAAAGTCTTCATAGGCCAACTAGTGGCATTTACAGTCACTAGGTTTCACCAAATATCATGCAACTGTATTAACCAGCACTTTTCTCCCGACTAGGTACACGTTCAGAGCTCCACCCTGGCTGGCGGTGTCGTCATTGGGACTGCCTTTACAACAGTTCCATGGATAGACATGATGCTTGGCTTCTGTGCAGCTCTTTTGTCAACACTGGGATTCCGATTCATGAAGGTGGTCTACAAAAGACACACATTCAATCACAATCTGTTTTGTGCTGAGGGCAAGCAGACTTGTTTGGCTTTTCATTGGTCATTATGTCACTGCAGTATAAGAGTGTTTTATGGTATATGCACTGACTAGTCACTTTATTGGAGACACCTACTTTGATAGTGTTCACTTAACAGAGAGCACATCTGTAGCTGCACTGTTCATCAGTGCAGCACAGACCTGCCCCTCACTGGTCATTTTCAGATGTTGGACCACTCTCAGCTTAGCAGCATCACTGAAGCATGTAAAACTCCCCAGCAATACCGATGTGTCTCAGACATTCATGCCAGCATTACACAAATTGCCATGTTGTTACCTTGTCATAGTCAGTGCTGTTCTAAAAACTGTCTATCACCCAAATAACTGGTCAACAGTGGTCCACTGATGAGCAGGGCTAGGGGTGCAGTAAAAGACAGACTACTGTCTGTAATCATACACCAATAAACAACAAATGGGGCAGGTGGAGCTAATAAACTGGCCATAGACTGAAAGTAGAAGTTTCTAAAAAGGTGAGTGGAAACAGAAGGTAGGTGTTTCTAATAAAGTAGCCAGTGAGCGGAAGAACAAAGTAGGTGCTTCTGATAAAGTGGACAATGAGTATGCACTGTATGAGTACAAATTGGAAAAAAGTGAAGAGCTTTAAGAAGACCTTAATGGTAAAAAAGTGGTTAATTTGAGGTTAAGCATCAACGAGTATTGCTCTCGACCCCGGGATAAGCTCCAGGTACCTGCAACCCTAGTGAGGAGTAAGTGGTTACAGAAAGTGAATGAGTGAAGTCTGTCTCTCTCTCAGGGCCACATGCTGTTTGCTTTTGAGTGCCACGACACATGTGGAGTCATAAACGTACACGCTGTCCCAGGAATTTTGGGACAGTGTGCCTCTGTCATTATTGGGATGATTGGAGCTGCAGATGCCACAGTGTAAGTCTGAAACGCATAATAATGAAATCACTTTTGTAGGTTAGCCTAACAGTCAGCATAACATGTCAGGATAACCATGCTGTATGGTAGAATACTACTACTACTACTACTACTACTACTAATAATAATAATAATAATGATGATGATGATGATAATACATAGTTATGTAACACCTTTAATCCATTTAAATGAGCTGAGAGTACTGGTTTACTTTGTATTTATTTTGTGTTTTATTCTCAGTGCTGTCAGGCTTGCAGTGCATAACATCTGTATTTTGCTGATCACCATCAGCATGAGCATAGTGTTGGGCACCATCACAGGTATGGTCATAAACCTAAGCTGTGTCCGAAAAGTGCACTCGTAGTGACTGTATGAAGTGAATCAGCCATTTTGTAGTGTTGTCCGAAATTCCAACCGTCAATTTCACCCACTACATAGTGCACTACAAAATCACCACGCAACACGCCAAAATCTAGTGTCCAGACACTGTACACTACATTAATACACATGGACCATCATGCACAGTGGGTTTCTTTTACCGTGCCCTACATAGTGAACGAGTGCACTTTTCGGACACACTGCACACTACTTTTATCCCACGGAGGAGGTTCAGTCACACTTTGCACTTTCTTTCTCTCTCTCTTTCCGCGGAGGACAGTAGTACCCAGGGCTTGGACTGGAACCAAACATCGACCCAGGCATTTTGAGCCGTGGTCCGGGTGTGGGTGTGGTGCGTGATCCGGGCCGGCAGACGGGATTCCACGCTTGGCCAAAATTGACCCAAAATTGACATCGGCCCACCGGCCCGGTATACCCGATGGTCAGTCCAGCTCTGGTAGTACCCCCGGATGGATCTGTCTGTCACCATGTCCGCCAGACCCCGCCTCATGCGTGGGTTGTGTCTGAACTAGAGAGACGAGACGTGTGTTTATGTGACAGAGATAAATTGCCAACATCCGGCGCACTATTTAAGCAACAGTTAGTAAAAAAGTAACATCCCGAGTGTCTGAAATTAACTAAACATTGCCTCCCCTTGTTCACTAGTTAGCTCCCTATATAGCAAACACTATGTAGTGAACGAGTGAACGAGTGAACAAGTGCACATTTCGGACACAGCTTAAATCACTTGCACTGGTCAGCCAGCTGCTGTTATTTATAGACATTTTTCTATCTATTGAGGCATTCCTATGCTTGTTTATTAAGCAAACTATTAATGAGACTCAGTTAATGATGTTAAGGGTGTTTGTTTTAGCTCACTGCATATGAGAAAGAACTGTTTGTTAGTTATTAAACTACACCTCAATTATACTTCTATGAAATCCAACCTATTCCTACTTTGTAAGATTAGTTTGACATGTAGTGTCAAAATGCCATAGTGTCCTTTGGAAGATTAAAATTCTTTTCTGCTGGGCTGTTTGCTTTTCAAATACATTTGGCCTAAGGGGAAAAATATGGGTTTTTTACTTTTTTTTTACTTTTAATTTCATTCATGGCCAATAACTACGGCTGCAGTGTAAGCTGGGATAGTGCAATCTTGTACCCACCATGATCCTTTCCTACTGCTGATAATGCAACTTTATTGGATAATGTTACCTATAACGCACTTGGAGGAAAACACTAACTGTCAATTCCTTAAAACCTTTTGACTCTGCTCACCCAGAGAGAGTGAGGCCAGTTACACTCTCGTGGAGACACACAGCACATTGTGTAAACAGTGTGAAATTGTTCTTTACATTTAACCCATTCACCCAAGTGAAGCAGTAAGCAGCGCTCAAATGGTGCTCAAATGGTGCCACTGGCAGTCCTGGGATTTGAACCAATGATATTCTGGTCACAGGTGCAACTCCCTAACCACCTGACCTCCAGCTGCCCCGGGAGCCCAGTTATGTAAATTTGACTTGTGCCTTAACCATTACTTTAACTGAAACCTCCTTTTCCTTCTGCAGCCAGTGTGAGAGAAACCCTTGCCCCATGGAGAGTCGTTCCTGCTTGCTGGCACCAAAAACGGTCTCCTACCACTACCTCTCACTGCCCTCCAACCTGCGTACCCCGGCCACCCTGTTCCGCATGGCAACTGCTGCTGCTCCAGGCCGCTCTGGCCCAGACAGCCTGCGGTTTGGCATTGCTGGAGGGGGGGATGCAAGGGGCATTTTTGTCATGCAGCGCTCAGACCGCCAGACTGGTGAACTGATCCTGGTCCAGTCGTTGCTCGGGCCACAAGAGCTCAGTGTGGATGTGGACATGGCTGAGTACTCGGACCGCACGTTCCAGGCCAAGCACCTGGCCCAAGTTCATGTGCTGGTCTCTCCTTATGAGTTTTAAGGAGAGTTTGCAAGCAAGAGCTAATTTTTCCTGCTGTCTTATTGGTGTACAAGCATTCATTATGATTATCTATAAACAAAAGCAACTGCCAACCAGTTTGCACAGTCGCCTTTGAACCATTTTGTAACCAGTAATACAATACTGAGCAATGAACAGTTCTAAACGTAACTTAAGAACAGCACTTGGCTGTTGAATTGTCTTGTTATATATCAGTGTATCAGATTGTGTTATTGTTATCTTACACTATACCAAACTCTTGGATAGATTTTATAAAACAAAGTAGCATATGAGCAGACCAAATCTACTCAATTTATTTATGTCATGTATATAGGCCCACAGATAAAAAGATAATGTGTGAATTATGACGAATCATGTTTTCCATCTATCTATTCTCAAGTTATCCTAATTGTACTGATAAGTACATGGACAGTTATGATATTCTTAACTGCCCTTTTATATTACTGTATAGCAAGTCTTGTATCTATGTTGAAATCAAACTTTCACACATAATCCTTTTTATATTTCTGTTTTGCACATAAATATTGAATATTTCAACTCAATGAAATAAAATTACCAACTTGCCTTTGTGCAAACTATGGCAGTTATTTGCAGAGAAACGTTGGCAAAATGTCAAAACTCATGGTTTCTAAGAATACACATATATGATATTTTTAATGCACGTATCTGTTGATGCTGGTACATAAACATTAATAAAATGCAGATTCAGGCTAGCACAGGTAAACAGCGCAATTGCAGGGTTCTTGTAAGATTTTATTTCACGAGTCTTGGCAGGTAATGCAAACAAATGAGATGCTGAGCATCGCTTCTGAGAAACAGCTAAACAGAACAAACTGCTGGATGCAGCGCTGCTTCCCATGACAGTTAAGCAGAACCTGTTCCAGAAGTGCTATTTGAAGCCCACTGTGGGGTAGAGAAGGGAAGCCCCGGAAACTCCAGCTTCAGCCACTTAGTTCTACCTGGTCAGGGTCTTCGACACTGAAGAGAGGCTGCCAGGTGTAACACTTCAGTCTACTCTGTTTAAGAGGACACAAACACACAACGCTAACCAGTGTGCATTATGGGGAACAGACACTAGATTCCGGTTCAGGCTGGGTAAAAGTAGGGAGAGAGAGAAATTCAGAGTAGGTGTAGATAATCAGGTGAGCAGGAGAAACCAAAACAAGAGGGCAAACAAGGGAGAGGGATGTGCCAGGCTCAGTACTATGGCGACCTGCACAGCCTGGTGCGTTCTACACAAGGCATAGCCATGACAGGTACGTCTACCTGGGTTAAAAAAGGTTCATTTCTGTAAGTTTACAAATGAGGTAAAATGTGTAAAATTATCACATTCCAGCATCACCTACACATTCTGTAAAATACAAAAATATTCTGTCAATTGTAGATCAGGAAATATTCACAGATATCTGAGATGCATCCCTACTGGTTACTGACCTAGTCCATTAATATATTGACTTTGTGGGCACAAACATTTTAGATTATATCATTTAGCAAACCTATTAATTATTACGGCTTAATGTACTTTAGCATAAGGTTTAAAAGTACTACATGTGGACTGTGTACACATTATGGCACATTTTGTATTTAAATTTTTTCCAGTGTCTTAAACTCAGTTAATACATAGACATCATGGACTAAAATATTTAAATTTGCACCTGATAGAGGATGTGTTAGCTTATTTTCACACAACGAAAGATATAGCTCATTTGACCTAGTGGGTGTTCACATTCTTGCACATGACCTTAAATACTCTGTGTTACATACTCAACTCAAGGCTGAGAAAGGTCAGGTATAAATGTATTTTACCTTTCTTAATTTTAGGGTTGTCAAACATAAATGTCAGAATATAAAGAAAGTGTTCATGTCTTAACATATCAAAATCAATAACTGTCAGGAAATTAAAGTATATACTTCAACGTGTTTTTCAATGATCTATTTGCCAGATAGAGAAAAGGGAAGTAATGTTGACCACATGTGCTCTTTCTCTCATTCTTTATGGCTTGGAGCTGCAATAAGAACATCAAAGGAACCACAAGTTTCCAGAAGCATATGTTTGGACTGAGGGACCAAGTTTCAAAATGACAATGTGCTCTAATGGCAAAACCTCATCTGTGTAATTGTTGGTAACATGCCTGAGTTCTGTCCACTGGGCTTCTTTGAAGATCAGGTGCTGTTTAAAAGTTGTAGTGTGGGAATAATGTCTAAAACAGTCAGGGGCTGATAAGACTCCCACAACTGAGGGGCTTTAAGGAAAAGGCCCTGATGGGAGCACTGCTTGAATGGATGAACAAAATAATTTTTTTTTGCCTTTGGTATTTTAGTTATGGAGAAACACATCAAATTGCTTCAACATAAAAGCATTCCTTCTTTGCATTCATACCATGCTTTGAAAGTGTAAACTGCGAAAGTGGTGCACTGGCTCACTAAACAGAAAACCAGCCACAACTTTCCCTTTCTTGGGGTGTGCTAAAAGGCACTCTGTCATGTGTTGCTATATACAATGATGAATAATGAACTGTGACCATTAGAACTAAGTACAATGGGGGAAATAATTATTTGATCTCCAGCTGAATTTGTAAGTTTGCTGACTTAAAAATGAACAGTCTCTAATTTATGAGGTAGTTTCATTTTTATGGAAAGAGACAGAATATCAACCAAAAAACAAGAAAAAAACATGTTACATACTGAGTGAAATAAGTATTTGATACCCAAGCAAAACATGATTTAGTACTGGGTTTAGAAACCCTTGTTGGCAAGCACAGCAGTAAGACGGTTCTTGTAGTTGGTCATCAGGTTTGGACACATCTCAGGTGGGATTTTGCCCCACTCCTCTTTCCAGAAACTCTCCAAATCCATTAGGTTTTCTGGCTGCTGCTTGGCAACTCGAAGCTTCAGCTCCTCCACAAATTTTCTATAGGATTGAGGTCTGGAGACTGGCTAGAGCACTCCAGGACCTTAATGTGCTTCTTCTTTAGCCACTCCTTTGCTACCTTGGTAATATGTTTTGGGTCACTGTCATGCTGGAAGATTCATCCACAACCCATCTTCATTGTTCTGGCTGAGGGAAGGAGGTTCTTGTCCGAGATTTAACGGTACATGGCCCGATCAATTGGCCCCTCAATGCGGTGAAGTCATCCTGTACCCTTAGAAGAAAAACATCCCCAAGCACGATGTTTTCACCGCTTGACTGTGGGGATGGTGTTCTTCGGGTCATGCTCAGGATTTCTCATCCTCCTAACATGGCAGGTCGAGTTGATGCCAAAGAGCTCGATTTTGGTCTCATCTGACCACAGCACTTTCTCCTAAGCCTTCTCTGAATCATTTAGATGTTCACTGGCTAACTCAAGATTGGCTGCACATGTGCCTTCTTGCAGGCACTGCAAGATTTTGATCCATTATGATGTAGTGTGTCACCACCACTGTTCTCAATGACTGTGGTCCCAACTGCCTTCAAATCATTAACAATTTTCTCCTGTGTAGTTCTGGGCTGATCCCTCACCTTTCTCATGATTGTCCTCACCCCTGAGGCAAGATACTGGGTTGTAGGGCATCAAATACTTATTTCACTCAATGCAAATAAATTTATAACTTTTATGTAACATGTTTTTTTCTTAATTGATTGATTATTCTATTTTTTTCTTAATTGGTTGATATTCTGTCTCTCTCCATAAAAATGAAACTGCCTCATAAATTAGAGATGTAAGTTTGCTGACTTTTTTTGTAAGTCAGCAAACTTACAAATTTAGCAGGGGATCAAATAATTCTTTCCCCCTCTGTATATAAAAATACTCATAAAATCAGGAAAAAACCAACACACAGCTCCTCTCTGTTGCTGCAATTTTTCTAATATTCATATTTTACAAAAAAAAAAATATCTCATAGTAAATGTAATACTAACTGGTTAATGGTGCCAAATGGTGTTAAACAAAATAGTTTATTTCTCAGTAATGTCCGCTTACAATTTTACAGCTGCATTAGTGACTCAATATCAGTGATGGGTCAAGCTCAATACTACTCCAAACACTCATATTGTGTAGGTCCCCCTCATACCACCAAACTAGCTCTATATAAGGCATGGACTCCACCTAACCTCTGAAGGTTTGCTCTGGCATGAAGACATAAGTAGAGGACCTGCAGGTTGCAAGGAATTTGGACAAAACCTTGAACTTATGATCCTCAGACCATTTCTGATGTTTGCAAGGTGCATTATCCTCCTGAAAGAGGCTACTGCCATTAGAGAATACAGTTGCCATTAAGGAGTGTACTTTGTCTGCCACAATGTTTAGTTAAGTGAAATATGTCACAGTAGCCACTTGAATACCGAGACCCAGGTTTTCCACCAGAACATTGCCTAGAGCATCACACTGCCTCTGTTGGCTTGCCTTTTTCCCGAGTTCATCCTGCTGCTATCTCTTCCCCAGGTAACACACATATGCAGGAAGCTGTAACAAACTGCATGTTTTGACACCTTGCGATCTTAGTCATTATCTTTTTCAGCAGTTTATGCTGCAGTAGCTCTTCTGTGGGATCAGACCACAGATAAGTTAGCTTTTGCTTCTCACACACATAACCATGTCACTGCTTCACTGGTCGTCTTTCTTTGGGCAACTTTTGGCAGGTACTAACCACTGCCTAGGAGGCCTCAAAGTCCACAGCTACCCTCACAAGAAGCAACTGCAATCAGTGCTCCCACCTGGTTATAAATTAACGTTGCTGATATTCTAATCTAATCTAATCGAGACAACTCTTGTCAGTTACCCCACAACCCCAGTGGCCTCCTAATTAGAACTTCAGAGGACACAGGCACAGGCCGTTTGTTCATTAACCAGTTCTCAAAGCCTAAGTTTGACACCATCTAAAAAAAGCAGCTCTGCAGTGCAGGTCAGGGATTCACGAGTGAAAGATCATCAGCTGGGTGAACACAGCCACACACAACTCCTTGCAATTTATGCAATAATCTGTAGCACATTTCACATTTAAAAACGTCCCTGAATCATAATTTGTTTGGCTCTAGGGAAAATAATCATTATAATCGTTATACCCTTTATGTGGTTCTTCCCACCTGGAAATCTTATTTACAGAAATAAATAATTACAGACACTTTCAATAAATTCTTATTTAAAGAGCAGCATTTGTAAATAAGTTGGAAGAACCTCATTAAGCATACACTGAGTGAGTCTCTTAGGGAATTAAAAGTGGTTATTTTCTGGTGTACAGTATCTATTTTTTTGTGTGTCCTCAGGATTTAAGGTTCAAAGTCTACATACTGGCTTTCAGCATATTAAAAGCTTATGGCTGACCTCAGTGTAGGGGCCCTTTTTCTCATCGCTTTCAGTTTACAGTGTATGGTTCACTTTATTGAGTTTTTTTTCTCCCTCATGCACTCAGTACTGTAACTGTGAAAATCAAGGAAATAAGAACCGTGTAGTTTATATTTTCACGAGCAACCAAGCATAGTTATCCTGTTATTTTTTCCCAAAGCATAAGGAAGGTCGCACTTGGTAAAGCGAAAGGAGGCTGTACAGTTAGTAAAGTAAGTAAAGTGGCAATTTGTCAGATGTGAACACACCACAGCACACAGTGTGAACAGCACAAAATTCTTTCACTGCCTATAACCCATTCACTAAGTGAAGCAGTGGGCAGCCAGGAATACAGCACCCGAGAGCAGTGTGTGGGGACGGTACCTTGCTCAAGGGTACCTCAGAGGTGCCACTAGCAGTCCTGGAATTAGAACTTTCTGATCGCAGAGGCAACGCCCTAACCACTAGGCCACCAGCTTCCCCAGGGCAATGGAATAGTGGCAGCTCCATTATATTTCATATGAAGTTTAAAATGCACTCATATGAATCACAAACATTAATTTGCACTAATGTAAGTGAAGGTGGATCTTACTCTATTCAGCAGAAGTTATCTGATGCATGATGATATGGATTAAATGTTCCCCAAACTAACTACAGTACTACCTGAATATGTCTGCAAACTTTGAATGGACATATATGACTCCCCCTAAAGAGACAGAAAATAAGAACTAGAAGTAAACTATCTGAAATGTGTGTATTTAGGTGCATAATGGTTTTAGCAACAGTTTTTCAGTATCACCACCCAGTGGCAGAGCTACACTATTACAAAAGAAGGTCCACTGGACAGACTCACACACGCAGGCGAAATGTTATATTGCCATTAAAAATGGAGGACCATTTTGCCTTCTCTGCAGACTAAAAAACACAAGGTGCACTGCCCTGTTACCTTCTAGGCAGCTACTTACTGAAAACAAGTCTTAATGTATTTTAGCATGTCAGCTGTCATGTGTGGTTACACATTTGGTAACAAACTGTATTCCTCTCATTCTTCCCCACAGTTCTGCTGCCTCTCTTTTTGTTTTCTGTTAACTTTGTAATCCCTCTCACGTTTTCACCTTATTTACAAACATTTTCTCTTCTGATTTAATTTCTCCTTTGATTGCTTTGGCAATCACGTTATTTTTAGGTTATTACATTTTGAAGAAAGAAAAAAAGTGAATGAGTGAA
>JBBIGA010000146.1:22648940-22659213 GCA_037576975.1 Alestes dentex
CTCTCTCCGCGGAGGACAGTAGTACCCAGGGCTGGACTGGAACCAAAAATCGACCCGGGCATTTTGAGCCGCGGTCCTGGGGTGGGTGTGGTGCGCGATCCGGCCGGCAGACGGGATTCCGCGCCGGCCCAAAATTACTCGGCCGGCCCAATATTGACATCGGCCCACCGGCCAAATGCCCGGTATACCCGACGGCCAGTCCAGCTCTGGAAGTACCCGACGGCCAGTCCAGCTCTGGAAGTACCCGACGGCCAGTCCAGCTCTGGTAGTGCCCCCGGACGGATCTGTCTGTCCCCGTGTCCACCAGACCGCACCTCATGTGCGGACTGTGTCTGAACTAGAGAGACGAGACGTGTGTTTATGCGACAGAGATAAATTGCCAACATCCGGCGCACTGTTTAAGCAACAGTTAGTAAAAACGTAACATCCCGAGTGTTCGAAATTAACTAAACGTCACCTCCCCTTGTTCACTAGTTAGCCCCCTATATAGCAAACACTATGTAGTGAACGAGTGAACGAGTGAACAAGTGCACATTTCGGATACACTTTAGGTCAGTGTATTAGTTCCTCATTTGGAGTTATCAGGCAAATGAGTATGATCAAATCCAGTTTGTAAATGTTTTATTTCACGTTGTAAGACATTTGTCAGTGCATTTTGGTCAAATAAGCTGCAGTTTCACCAAAGAGGTATTTAGCTCTAGTTTCACATGTTCCCACTGCACTGTGACCAATTCATTATCTGATGACTGACCAGCTGTTTTAGTCTGTCATTGGTCTGAGCACCTTCATAGCTCACAGTTAAGATTGCATTGTTGTCCTTTTATAAAAGTCAATGTAAGGGCTTTTAAACAGAGCAGAGCAAGGGAGCTCCAGGACCAGTGCTGGGAACCTGTATGGTAGACTACAAATCATTTTTTCTAAATCTACAGGTCTCCTTCTCAGTGTGAGGTTCTGGAAATCTCAACAGGACAGAAAGTGCTTTGATGACCAGGCATTCTGGGAGGTGTGTGGATTTGTAATCTTTTTTTTTTTTTTTTTTTTTTTTTTAGTTATAAAGCCTCTTTTAGCCATAGCAAGCACATCTCAGTCCTGACGCACCTGAAAACCCTTCAGACAAGGTCTAGATCTGTTTATAATTTAAACCTTATTACCTGGACAAATCTAAGCCATTTACATTGATTTCCTATTTAAAACATGCTTGTTTGTGATATGTTTTACAGTTTCCACATGTAATGCTGGACAAGTGAGAGGGAAAAAACGGATCAGTGGATAAAAAATGAGGAACAATTCAATAAAGACTTCTCCAAGTTTTCTGTGTATGGTGTGTTAGTGTGTATGTGTGGTTGTGGGATGTCTAAATAAACATTTAACCATGAGAGGATGAAAATGCATTCACTCCCGTAACAAGGCAATGTTGTCTAAAATGACATTATTTAATTACAGAAACCCTGCCAGTTATATAGAAAAGCTCTTGTTCTTACTGAATAATGGCAGTGTGTAAGCAGGAACAGGCCCCTTTCCAGTGCATCTTAGTTTGCCTGCCATATGAAAGGGAGATGTTTATACTACATTGTTTGCTTTTGTTAATGGAGTAATTAATGGATTACATTTCCACACCATATGGCCAAATACCACAGACAATAATAAAAAGAAAAAAAATTAATGTACTGTGTTTCCGTTTTTTTTGTTGCGACAGTTTTACTTTCCAGTGCAATGAAACAAGACTCTCCATTCAGGAGGTTTTTCTGTTGTGTCTACGAGGGCATTCGGGCTGCTGCTCGATTTTGCTTAGCATCCATTTGGTGGCACGTTTAAGTTTCAGCTCACAAATTCAATACGCTATTCAAATTGACCAATAAAACTAGGAGATGCAAAATAAATGAACCACAGATCCCAGGACTGAATGGATACTGTGATTAACTTCTCTTTGGCGGGAAAGAAGAAAAAAGTTTGCAAGATGTACATTCACATCTTTGATACATCCTCGACAGAGGATGCATTTCTAAACTTTATTACACAGTAACTGACTATTTGCATATCCGAAAATAAAACGGCCTGGGTACAAGTTCCAAAATGTTAAACGCAGCAAAAATAGAGACTTGTTTTTTAAAACTGGAAATAAATTGCTTTATGTTTGTGTTTACTTATTTTTATCAAGTGTGTGTCAGTTCTCAGAACAGTGAAATAGTTGACTATGGTAATCTACTTAGTATCGTGGACATGAGGAGCCTACTGAAGTGTGTTCCTTTAACTGAAGTTGACTGAATAGAATTAGGAATCAAATTTACAACACTGTCCTGTAATCATGTACACTACAATAATACGTGGCATCTGTACTTTACAGTACTACACCACTATACTACAGACAAAGGCCCTGTTCATACCTGGTATTAATATCTGTCTCAAGAGATCTGTCTCACACATCTCTTCAGTGACGTCTTGCGTTTGGATATAACAACTAAAAATTACTAGGACAATAAAAACGGAAAAAGAAAACGATGCCACAAAAGGTTCATAGAGTGACGCCAAAAGAGAATAGATATCAAGAGAACCTTTGAAGGACATGTTTAAAGAAACCCAATATAATGTAAATGACCAACAAACCTCCACCTGGAGAGCTTCTTTCCTGCATACTGCCTCCGTAGCAGTAATGTATTTGTTCCAGGCAATGAAGGACTTCTGAATATGTTAAAATGAGGTGAATCAGACAAATATTGCTCAAGTGCTTGTTAAAGAATAGGCTGTTAAAAACATTTATACCAGAATTTAACAGGTAATTCAAGATTAAGAAAAAACTACACAGCCGTTTACATTTCTACTGGGTACCGTCCCCCTACAAACGTTACGTGGCCATAAACGTCCAAGAAGCCTTCCGAAGGTGGCTGACTAAAGACGCATGGTTATGCCAGTTGTGAACACGGCCAAAGATGGAAATATAGTCGCACATCACACAAAAAAAGAAGCTGCAAGCTGAAAACTTCATGTGTCATCTTCCAACAATTTTATTTGCTTTAACAGATACAGTTCGCAACTGAAATATCTTTACTTTTTTGTCACAAAAAGTATTGACGAAATGCATAAGCTTACATTCGTTTAGTGTTTCTAAGTAACAAACACCACTAAAACAGTTGGCGCTGAAAAGGCTGCTTGCTCCCATCAATGTCAGCACTCGATCCGACCACAGAAATATGAAAATTGTGCTTGTACTTGTCGTCTTTTCTGTACAGCAGCCACTTTACATAAATAGAGTGCAAACTTAAAGCTAAAAGCTACTGAACCTGACTCAAGAGTACAAAATGAACATAATAAAGGAGAGCATTACAAAGAGCAAAAGAGGAGCGCTATCCCCAGTGCTGCTTGGTCAACATAAGAGTCTATATAGAGGCCTATATACTCAAAATATTTGAATTTGAAGGGGCACTGTTGCATTTGTTCGGAATACAATTAGCATTAGCATGACATTAGCAGAAATGATACCGATGGATGCAAGGCTTCACTTAAAACAACATGAAAGTATATTTAATGGTACATTTATTTATTAAAAATGACTTCACAAAGAATTAAGAGAACTAAGCGGAGACAAAAATGCACTCTACGATTTGTTTTGGCTCATCGATGATCCTGTTAGATGCAGATTCACGCTCAGTTTGTTACACTTCTTACACAGAACATAGAAGAGTATCAAAAATGGACCTCATAACACCACTTCCGCTTCAGGCGGTCCGAGAAAAAGTTAATGACATGTTCTCACTCACAGGTACACTACACCTGATGTATTCCAATGAAATCACTGTGAAGGATGCTCAGTCAGATCAAGCCTACAGAGGTGTGAGATGTGAGTAAATATTGCACGAAACTAACAAAAAAAAAACAAAACAAAAAACATGAAAGAACGGTGGCTTCGAAAACTATATAGATCAGTGCAATGTTGGTATAATGAATCTGAAAAAGGTCAGCTTGGAGGGTTTGCTGCACTAAAGAACATTAAGTAACAGTTCACTGAACAGCAGTGTTTGTAAGGCTACATGGCACCTATGTAAGCCTTTCATTATATATGTCTCATTATATATATATGCATAATTATGTATGTGCCATGTAGTTTTACAAACTCTCTCCTTCAGTAAAGTGTTATATAAAGTGGTCTTGTTTGCTATGCCAGTACTCTGCAGCGACACTGTCTCCTTTCCTCTTATGGATCTAATAGTTGGTCTCAAAAACCTTTATTAAAATTGAGCAATTTTAAGTGTGGTTTAAAAATATAACAGGTCTTGGTGTGCTGTACAGCAGAATCTCCACACTGGTTAGCAGTGAGGTAGCTTGAGCTGTTGACACATGGCTGAAGAACACTGGCAGTTGCACATGGGAAGAGCGAGCATACGAAAAGAGTGAAGAGGAAAGAAAATAGAAAAAAGGAAGGAAGAAACAAAAACAGTATTAACAGACTGTGGGTTTATCATCAGGGTCAGGGAGATTGCCTTTTCACTGCCAAAGGTCCTCTGTACGTCCAAACTTGAACACCAAGCCACTACAGATAGAAAAAGCAAAAATGAATAGATTTATAGATTCATATAACAGACATATATACATAGAGTAATGTGAACAGCGCAGTAAAGAGCGCAATGATTAGTCATAGTTGTGAATTATGGAAAAAAGTCATTGCCTCGTTTCCTTAAAGGCAAAGTGCTCTTTAAAACTCTAGAGTTCATGATACTCATTCTGAACTATTATGGTCATTCTGAATTATTGTGATACACTACAGAAAGTCTAAGAGGTGATACAGCTTGTGCCGTTTCATTTTGTTATAAAACAAAAACCTGACTGTTGCACAGACTAGATGACGGCCCGGATCAAATTTCCAGGCTCCAGTCTTACAGACTTTGGACCTACAATCTGTTATGTTCAGTGCTCAAGGTCAACATGAGTAACATGTAAATCTGTAGGAATGCAAGCATATTTAAAGAATGAATTGGGAAAATTCCTCTCATATTATGCTTCTTTTGATTTGTTTGGTTTTTAAGCTGGAAAAGTGTAAAGCTGGGTAAGCTTCACCTTTGCATTTTTTTAAATGCTGCTTCTGCCTATGTGTCTCCTTGATGCTAAGCAACAACAGAATCACAAATATCAAACCAGCCGGCCGTCGTTATGATATGTACACGCAGAAAGCTCTGGCACTTTGAGAGAGGGATCTACTCTTAAATGGCAAGTGTGTTGCTGCCTGCTAAACAAGTTAACATGGAAAAGAATTGCTTTCTGTTTGAGTTGTGTTAATTTTGACCTGTGAATTCATATAATCCAGGGTGCTTGGTGACTACATCTGTCACCAACAGCTTCCTTTTGAAAACAATTTACGTTTTAACGTGTTCTTGTGGTGTGTACTATACATTCCATAAAAAATAAAAGAAACTACCATTTTATGACATGAATTTAAGCGCAAATCTAATAATGCAAACATCAGGGTTCACACACCTTCTTGAAATACAAATTAAATGACTTCTCAAGGACTCAATTTCCCCAAAGACCAAAACCCAACACTGTTTCAGACTCAGATCAAGGTAAATTACTGTTACAACACTGTGTGTTTTATGTTTGCTTTTTTGCCACAGTCTAACCGGCATCATTTGACTTAAATCATTCATGCAAGCACATGACCATCGTGAAGAAGGGGGTGCATGAAACAAGCGCGAATAGACTGTGGAGGACAAGCACACAGGCGGTGGGAAGTAACCCATTTACTAATGTTAAGGGCAAGACATATCAAGACCTTCAAAAGTGTTCAGATTCAAGAATGTTCAATTTTCAATACGTTTTTAAGGTCTTTTTTTTTTCTCCTCGTATTCACAAACTTTCAAGAATTTTAAGCACCCAAGGGAACCATTAAATACTTTAGAAATTCTCTGAAATAAAGTATTTAATGTTTGAAAACATACCCAAAGAAGATGAATGCATTCTGGAAGAAAACAGCAATTCCAGGGTAAACTGCTTCCTTTGCTGTTGATCATAAAAACAACAGAAAAAAACAGCAGAAGAAAATTATACACCTCAATAATTCAATAAGGGCTGAGCCCAGTATAAATAATGATGGTAAAGCCACAGATTGTGGCTTCTGGCAATGCACTGATATGCAAATTCCTACATGAAAATATAATGAAAAAGAGCAGTTCAAGCAGCGAATGAAAGCTTACCAGGCACGACAAAACCTCCAAACAGAATCCACATGGAAGCGATGAGAGATCCAAAGGCCAACATGAAGCCAATGAAGAGCCACACTCTGGCTCCTGTGTAATCACAAGGTACAAACAACATGCATTTAGCACCTACACACTGAAGAGCATAATGCTGCATACTGTTGCTACACATGGACAGAGATTTCTAACACCATACACTTAGGATGTTTTTAGATTGAAATTAGGCACATTTGGCAGAGCGTGAAGGCTGCTGTTGAGCCACGTCCAGAATATCGATTCATGGTACTCTTGAAAATGATGACTGAAGCGACCACTTCAGCAGTCAGCTACTTTTGTCACATTACTCCCTACTTAAAGTGATGTTTTGGCAGGAAATGAAAATGAAAGTTAAGGCTCTTCATTTGCAACTTCATACACAAGGACATGGCACACTTCCAATTAACTGAGGTGAAATGCGTTACTTCATTGGAGGTATGTGATGTATGCTTACGGTTCAAGTCTTACCAGTACAAAACACAGACTGACAGTACCCTTCTCACGGGCACATCACAGTAAGTCTAGGCAATATGAAAATGATTTCAATATGAAAATGGTTTCTGTTTGTTCCAACTTAAATGATATACTTTGTGATATATTGTGCATTGCAATATTACCTTTTTCACAAATTGCCAACCTCTACAACATAGCATAACCCAATTCCACAGGCAACTGAAAACAAAAAGGGTTCTATGGCATCAGTCAAAGAAGAGCCATTTTGCTCCCCTGAAGAACCACTTTGGATAAAGATATTTGTGCTTGGGAACGTAAAATCACATAATGCCCAGGTTCTTTACAAATCTGAGGATTCCTTCTAGATCCTCTACATAATGTGAAGGTACTCTAAACTCTAAAAAGTTTCTTCACCCTCACACATCTCATTTGTAAAAACAATTATTTAAAGAACCATTCACTGAAAACTTATTTACGCAGCCAAAAATGGTCTTTCTTTGGCATCACACAAAGAACCTTTTTGGAACTTCTGCCTTATTTCTGTCTAATTGTAAGGAAAGGTTCATTTAGGAATTTTTGGAAAACACAACAAAACAACCAATCAAAACAGCTATGCTGAGTCTGTAAGACATCCTTTTAGGATGTCAGTAGTCACGGTTAAGTAACTTTGTTAATGCCATCTAATAAAATACTGTGATAACTTCATTCATTTTGCCAGCATTATGATCTTAAATTTCATGAAAACGTATGCAACAAACAATATGAGCCCGTAACCCCCCACTGCAGACACCCAGTCACAATCAGCTGACATTCCTCATGTGCACTCCTCAGTCCAATCACTCCTAAGACCAGGCCAAACTGGTTTGTCAGCTCATGGTGGCTTATTACTGCTCTGTTGCTTTCAGGTTGGAATATGAGCATACACCTTCATCAACATTCAATAAAGTAAAAAAAAATCTCATAGCAAATAGAGAAAATACTCAGAAACACTGCATTTTTTTTTCAACCTAATCTTTCTGTTGCTGGAGCTTATTGATTTCTATTTTAACTGTGGCCGAGAACCCTATCATCGGTAGAATTTACAATTAGTGCTCTCCAAAGCTGCCCAATGACATTGCACTAGTGGCAGTTCAGAATAATATAGTGCCATTCACATGACTCAAAGAAAGCATGTGTTGCCCTCACCCTCCCAGTGTTGATAGCACTGTGTGATGAAGGATGCTTGGCTAATGTGTGGAACTCTGCATTGAACTAAAATGTGGGGGGAAACTCCAAAACAATTGTATATCTCCTGTAAAGAATCATTCTGTTCTTTTACTAAGCGCAAAGACAATTTTGTCTTTAGTACACAAATAAATGCTACAGATGCAGCAGATAGGGATTAGGTTGAAAACAGCTGAGTATTTCTTTAACAGGACAGTATCAGCCAGTACTCATACATGAACACACACCTGTCTGTCCCATGCAGCCTTCGCTGTAGCTGTCACCTCTCACCTGTCCATTTGACACTGCATTGATCCTGCATTCAACATGAGAGAAGAAAACAGGTCAGTCAAAGTGAAACATTCCCTCTTATCAAACAAATAAATCAAATGATAACATGGCTGCTCCACTTAGGACTATCCCTGCTAGATAACAGCCAGAAATATCTAGGCGAAACTACAATCATTCTTTAATGTTTAATACAAGTGTACGCTTGAGCTGTTGTAAACCCAGTCTACAATACAACAGAACCCAGTTATGTGTGATTGACTCAAAAGCTGGAGGAAAAGGGGTGTGTCTGTGATAACTTACATAAGAAAGGCTATTGTGGCTATGACGCCGCAGGTGTGGTAAGCATGGTGAAACTGCTCCTCTTTGGGATACATTATCGCAGCATCAATTATGATCCACCAACCGGTGAAAAACTACAAACAAGATGATCACGTTAGATCAGAGGGGATAAAGTTAGATCAGAGGGGCTTTTGTCATTTCATCTATTGATTTGCAAACCAGGATACAAATACAAGGAGTTACTGTATTTTGATTAAGACTGGTTAAACTTAAGCTATTGATAGATCAAGACTTAACTAAATAATGGCACAGAAAATAGGGTTTAAAAACAACATACCAATACACCAGCTGCTATTGAGGCAATAGTGTTCCTCTTCTCGCCCCAGTCAACATTGCACTCACAGTCACCACATCTGATGCCATCCAGTAGCCCTGACATTTTCCTGGAAAAGGAAAGGAGACAATGCTGGGCCATACTGATAATATTCATTATCCTGACATATTAAAGGACATTATTACAGTTAATGCTTCCTGAGTACTGCTACTATGTGCTGAAAAATATTTATTTCGTTCTGCTCCTCTTAAAATGGCATCAAAGTTAAAGTAAATATTTAACTTCAATTTTATGTCATGTAAAACAAACTGAAGAAAGTTACATACAATAGTTAAAATTAAATTTCACCAGCAGTTGAGATGTGAACAAAATCATTCAGATTCAGCTGCCTTCTAGAGAAATGTACAGATTCTGATTTTTTTTTTTTTTTTTACAGTGGTTGCCACAGAATTCAGTATTTCAGGAATCATGTGACATATTTATGACCATCTTATTTAACAGCTTGCTGTGAGGTGGCTTTTAGACTCAAACATCCAGTTCCATTCTCCACTGTTGTGAGCAAAATCTCACTTGCCATGAATTATTAGGACAGCATTTTTTTTAAACACCAAATCACTCTGAATTACTTTTTTCACATCTTATCCATTTAATTATGTAGAGAATACGTTGGACTTCTCATTTGACATTATACATATCGCAGAGCACTAACTTCTAAATATTTACAGCATTAAACCACGCAGATAAAGTCATATTCCCCTTGACTATCAGACCAACGTTCACAGGAAAACTAGGCAAATCATGAGAGTAAAATGCTCCAGGAAGTGGATGAACAATGGTTTCTTTTTCTAACGAGACTCGGATGACACATGAAAAAGGCACATATATACATAAATATGCCTGTGCTGTCCAACTGGATTCAATGTCCTAATTCTGTGAGGCATTTCAGAGAATTAAGAGGTGAGTCTTAGCTGGACCAGCAGCCCACAGCTTTACTGCCTCTGCAGAAAACAGGCAAGGGCCGAGGCGAACGTCAGAGGTCGTCGACCACCGCAGTAAGTATATAAAAGCCACGTTAAACTTCAACGTGAACCAGCACTGCGAATAAAACAGTAGTGCAGTGTCTGGGTTAACCCGTCTAACCTGACTTAGCTAAACAGGCTAACACGACATTTTTGTCCCCGTCTCCTTTTCTCAGCAGACAGCAACACCAACACGGACTTTACCTAGACTCTCGACTACACGAATCCCACAGTCAAACAACTCTCACACAAAGCAGTTTAAATGTCAGCCGTCTGTTTTCCTCACCTCGCTGTTTTCACCGACCACAAACAAAGCGCTCCGTCTTGAGGTGGCACAATACCGCGCATGCGCAGAAAACTCAGAACTTTCAACTACATTTCCCAGAACACTCACAATGAAGACATTACGACTTCTTGTGCGTTTATCTTTATTTGTTCTTTTTTTTCGCCCAGGACGAGTTCCTGCCTATATA
>JBBIGA010000146.1:22666314-22681741 GCA_037576975.1 Alestes dentex
AGAGATAGAGAGAGGCTCTATTCTATTCCAGCATGACTGTTCCCCAGCGCACAAAGCAAGGTCCATTAAGACATGGTTGGATGAGTTCGGTGTTGAACAACTTGACTGGCCCACACAGAGCCCTGTCCTCAAATATGTGTGTGTGCGTGTGTAGAAAAATATATTTTAATGTACAGTATGTGGCTTAGACTAAGCCTGTTTGTCTCTGTCCTGCAGTTCAACAAAACATTTACAGCAGAGGAGAGGGTGTTCAGGAGGGGGCGGGGCTGGGAGGAGTTAAATGAAGCTTCTGGAAATTTCCATCTGATCCGGGTTTCAGCGTTCTGCTGCTTAGTTCCAGAAACTTCGTCGGACGGCTCACAGCGCTTCCAGAGTTCTCCTCGCCCATACGAGGAATTATTTGTCTTAAAGCTTTTTCGCGGATATCCCGAGTTTCACAAGGTATAATATTTAGGTTGTTGTGGAAGTATGTACTATTTGTTTGTATATTTTTTCCAAATATACATTTTGTTATCTGTTAAAAGAAGCGAAGCTTGGTTGCTAACGTGTTAGCTTAGCTAGCGAGTAAGTGAGGTAGCTTTTTCTTCACTTTAATAATTGTATTGTAATAGTAACTGTAGTGTTCATGTTTTACAGACGTAATTTTGTTATTTGTGAGACACAACAATGCCTCGTAAAGCCAAAATCACAGTGTAGTGTTGATTTTTTAGTCTTCATTGTCTGCTTGCTTAAGGCCAGTTTAGTTCACCTTTAAAGGTCAAAGTACTCGTGGGTCGAAAGGTACTGTTTCATTGACGCTAACAATTAACTTACATTGACATTAAGAAACCAGAATAACTGCTTCCCTTTACCCTTTTAAAAGCGCACCAATTTGGTTTATACTTTCTGTCGTATTATTTACTTGAGCTGTAAATAATCGAAGACAAGCTCAGTTTTTCCCCACAGTGGTGTTGATAGGGGTCGTGATTGAGTTTACGGGTATATAACCACAGTAATAATAATTTAATTTTGTAATACGACAGTAAACGCGTGTTCCGAAATTTGCTTTGTTGTTATTTGCAAAACAGTGGTAAATCAGAACTATTTAGGGAGTCTTTTGTGTCAGAACGCCTACAATGCCCGGTCTAAACTGGTTAAAACGTGTTTGTTTAAGGCCAAATCCAAAAGTGCTACATTTAAACTAATCAGACTATTTTTGTTTACGAACGGTGATATGTAATGTTATTCAGGAAGAAAGGTGGAATTCCCCTTTAGCGCTGATCTTTGCTGTTTAGGTTGGTGACTGTTATGCAAGTAGATGGGGAGGAGTTTGAAATTACGTAAGCTGGCCTTTTTTCAGCAATGCAGTGCTAGAACGTTCTTCATACTCCTCACCTTGTTTATGGGATTGCTGTCCTCTCTTGTAGTAATGCCATTTTTATGCTTTCAAGTTTATTAACTATTTTAAATGCCCAAGATATGGGGGGGGTGAGAATTCTAAAAGTTTTTGATATATACTTATTGTTTGTACTGTATTTTGTACTGTAACTTTTTTAGTTTGAGTGTACTAGAAAAATACATTTACAAATAACGTGCATTATCAGTTATTTTACAATAGTCCATGTTTCCTCTTTTGACTAAGCAATTATCATGAGTGTGATATTTCAAACACATTTTCTGTAGGGTTGACAATGAAGACTGAGGACAACGTCCAGGCCCACCAGGCTCGTCTTGGGGAGGGAATGCGGCTTATTTTCGACCAGGAAAGCAGTTCTTCTCGCTCAAGTAGTCGCAGTAGCAGCACAGACAGTTCCTACTCCAGCAGCCAGAGCAGTTGCTCCTCCTATGGGTCTCATGGGTCGCGGAGGCAACGACGTCGCCACAGGTCCCGCTCCTCTTCCTCTGACAGCGGCTCCTCAGACAGGCGTTCCCGCACACGTTCCCGCTCTCACCCACGCTGTCACCGTGCTTCAGACCGGTCCCATTGTCGGCGACACTGCTGTTCTCCTCCCCGCCACTACCGTGCACGTTCTCGGTCATTCAGTCCCTCCCCTGGCCGCTCCTCCCAGCATAGACGCCGTGGGTATAAGGCCTACTCTCGCTCTAGCAGTCGCTCTTCTTCCCGGGAGCGCAGCACCAGGTACTCACGGAGGTCCCGCTCACGGTCTGCCGTGTACAGATACAGGTTTGTGGGGCGTTACAGGTGCAGGTTCTCCCAGTCGCCAAGGAGGAGCTACCGAGACTACAGGAGCAGGTCAAGGTCTCCACAGCGGTCTGCTGTTCGGCTGAGCCAGAAAGGTATGTCCGGAGACCGTATGAATCATGGTTATTAAATTATTTTGTATTTATTGATTAGTTATTACCAGTGGTCATCTGGTAAAACAGGTAGGAATTAACAAATGTCCCTTTCCTTTCAATCTCTACACAGAAAAAATGGATCTTCTGAACATTGCTAAAGAAAACGCAGTTAAGATTCTAGGAGTGCAGAACCTGGAGCTGCCTGCCAGTGTGAAGTCTTTGGAGCTACAAACAAAGAAACAAGAGGAGAAACAGAACGTAGAGCGTAACGTTGAAGAACGGGTGAGCGCAGACCCAGTGCCACTGAAGAAACCAGCACAGGTGGGTGTCAGTGATATGAAACTAATCAATAATGCTGTAAGAACCTCCCTCTCATCTGAGAGGTACCTACCTCGGAGACAGATAAATTAATTTAACTGAAATAGTTATCAGAAATCTGCTTTATGCTGTAGTTTGCATGATTGTGAAGAGGGTCATAAATCAAACCATGAATTCCATGAGAATAGTGTATTTTTGTTTTGTATAACCCAGCCTGGGTCATCATGTAAATTATCTCCTCAGACGTGATTGTTTTTGGCTGACGGATATTATGGAATCGTGATGAAGGCAAAAATATAGACCACCAACAGCTGCATACTGTCATGTCTGGATTAGGTAACGATAAAAATACAAGTGTGTGTGTGTGTGTGTCTGTGAGTGTGAATGTGTGCAAGCACCCCTGTGCATACAAGGTATTTTTTTACCTTCTTTAATGTCTTTAGGAGCTCTTCAATTGCTTTGTTTTGTATCGTTTCTGTTCCTGTAGATCACATGACAGTGGTCTGCACTCCTCCACCCCTTGGAGTAGGAGAAAGAGGGGGAAATCATTTGACTTGAGTGACAACATTGGGTTTTCAAGAAGGTTTAAAATCATATTGTGCAAAGGTCAAGTAACATCAGTGCAAATATGATTAGTACTAGAATTTTCTCACAGTATACGTACAACACTTGACATATTTGACTGTTGTAATACAATTATTCATTTTCACACATACTTAAAACCGTACATGTAATGATATATCAAAGCATTCACCACATGTGAACTCATCACAGTTAGAACTGCAGGAACTTTCATGATGTTATCTTGATGGTTAAACTGGGTGCGTTGTTATTTACCAGAGTCTTCCTCTATCTGTGTGTCTGAAGAAACTCAGGCGTACGGACAGCCTATTAGTGGCCCTTAAATCAGAAGAACAGCCCCTCTGTCCTCGTATACCAAAGACAAGTCTGCGCCCAGAGCGCTGGATGGGGGTTTGGAAAAAATTATATTTACTGCATCTTCATCATTCTACTCAGAAGGATTCTTTGGCTTGTTTTTATGTAATGATCTGTATTTATAGAATTTCTCTGTCTGCAGCCAAAACTGTTGACGGAGGTAAAACAGACCAGACAAAACCATGTTGGGCTCATGCCCTTCTTTTAGTAGGCTTGTTATATTGTTTCTTCATGCATGTACAGAGGGTTATATTAGAGAAAAGTACATGTAATTTAGAGTTCAGTATCTTGGGGTTAATTAACTCTTCTCTCCTTCCTGTCTCTGCAGGACACAGATGAGGATGGCGCAAATGTTGCTAGGACATCCCCCACAAGAAAACCAATTACCTTCAGCATCAGTGTAAGTCTGTAGAAACTTGACCCATCTCCCCCAAGCCCCAGATCATATGTATAAAGCAATGTAATTTTTTAATTCCTATCCCGTATAAAAGGAAAATACAGAATATATGATCTTAAATAAAAATGAGATTTCCTGAACTTTATACTAAATTTGTTTTCCCCTCTTTTTCCTCAGAACACTGTCGCCAAGCCATCAAGCAGCCCAACATTCCATGTGACTGAGAGTAAGGTCACATCCAGAGCAGACAGCGTGGGGAACAGGAAGCCATATGGACAGTGGGTCCCTGTCAAGAATTCTAGTAAAAAACAGTGATCCTCTATTCATCTTTAGATTGGAGGACTTTATGGACACTGTAAATACTGTAAATAGTTTGTGCAGAGGGACTTAGGAAGGATCGTGATCTCTCAATTTCATCAGACATGTTTTCTTTCAGATGTACAGTGATTTAAGTTGGAGGAAGGCAAGAGGATTGCGAACAGGTGGGAGATACTGTGTATATAGTTTTGTGGTTTGTGTTGTTCAAAGAGATTTTTAAAAATAAATCTATCCAAATGAATTACAGTGTCTTGGGTCTGTTTTTGATGTGGAACTTGTTCCAGAGTGGTTGGGGTGATGGGGGCAGGGGGTGGTGTATGGATGAAGACGCCATTTCAGGCCTCATGACAGTATACTAGTTAAAATGTCATTCTATACTTGATTTTAGCTGTTTTGCACATAAATATTTTGAGTTGCAGAGATAAACAAATCTGAAGACAGATCTGATGTGAAATATTTATTCATTGAATATTTGAAAGTGATCATTCGGTCATATGTGAACACACCACAGCACACAGTGTGAACAGCACGAAATTCTTCCTCTGCATTTAACCCATTCACCAAGTGAGGCAGGGAGCAGCCAGGAACACAGCACCCAGGGAGCAGTGTGTGGGGACGGTACCTTGCACAGGGTACCTCAGAGGTGCCTAGCAGTCTTGGGAATCAAACCCACAACTTTCTGATTGCAGGGTGAGTTCCTTAACCACTAGGCTACCAGCTGCCCCTTTAATGAATGAGTTAATTGTAGAATGGAGTTACCTAAAATATTGGCACATTTCCTGAGTCCTTTACACAGCAGTATGAAATGAAAATACAATGTCAAGGCAATACATTTTGGGTTTCTACCTTTGGGTATCTTAAATTAGACCCTGCCTCGTGGCCATTGGGCCAGGGCTAGACTGGGTAACCGCGACCCCAAGTAAGGATTAAGCAGTTACAGGAAATGAATGAAAATGACTGCTTTGTGATGTTTTTAATTGCTTTTAAAGTGCAGCATTTTAGACTAAAGTTAAAAAATGTGATTTCAGTTAGTATGCAAACTTCAGTTGGTGTGCTGGATGTACTAAGAAGTTTCCCTGCAGGTCTGTAAGTTTTACTTCTGTTTTGGGAAAGGATTAATAGAGCCAAAAAATAAGCACTTCATCAAGTAATAAGTACTTCATCTACATCACTACTACAGGTTTGAGCTACCATGCCTTCTGTATTTCATGATGACCACACAATGCTTTGAGTAAACATGTAGGGCATGACTGCCACTTGAAACAATATACATTTCTGGGCAGCTACTTCGATAAGGGATTCCTAAAGAAGTAACTACAGTGGTTTTGCTGAGTGATTAAGTGTAAATATGGGGCATCTGAAGAGTATTCTTTATTGTACAAGAGGTAATGAGCACGTGAGGCACTGCAAGTTTAACATACCACATGCTAAATATGTGAAGGAACCACTAGGTGGCTGTATTGCATTATTAAAGTGGTTCTAGAAAAATCCAAGGGGATCCTTTCATGTCATTAAATGGACTTATGAGCATGCAAACAGTCATGTCATTTTTTCAGTCATACCCGATAGCATAAAAAGGAACTCTGGGCGTGTGAAAATGCGTCATCTGACCAGTTAACCAGCTTTCACGTCTCTAAAATTATTAAATGGCACAAAAACGTAGGGCTCCGCAAAACCTCTGAAGGTGTTCTGCGGCATATGTTCGCAGCATATGCTTTAAGTCCTGTAAATTGCGAGGTGTGGCCTCCAGGGGTCTATTTGACATATCCCACAGATGCTTGAACAGACTGAGATCTGGGGAATCTGGAGGCCAAGTGCACACCTTAAGCGCTTTGTCGCGTTCCTTAAACCGTTCCTGGACTATTTTTGCAGCGTGGCAGGGCATAATACCCTGCTGAAAGAGGACACTCATTAGGGAGTAGTGTTGCCATTAAGCAGTGTAAGTCAACATGACACCCACATGAACGCTAGGACCCAAGGTGTTTCAGCAGAAAACGAGAGCATCACACATGCTTTCTTCCTATATTGCATCCTAGTCCCATCTGTTCCTCAGGTGAGTGACATACAAACAACTGACCGTCCATATAATGACACAGAAAATGTTTTCTCCGGGATCGATAACGTTTCCTGATTCTAATTAGCAGACCAGCCATTCTTCTTTCATTAGTCCATAGTCCAGTTCTCATGCTCACACTGTAGGTGCTTTTGGATGTGGACAGAAATTTGTGCTACAGTAGCTCTTCTGTGGGATCAGACCAGACAGGCTACCCTTCACACCCCACGCGCATCTGTGATCCTCAGGCACCCATGAGCTTGTTACCAGTTCATATCGTACGTCATGTTGTGGCTAATTGGTGTTTCCTTAAAAGCTTTAGCAGAGGCCATGTTAGCTTAAGCTACCTGTATAAAAAATCAGTGTACTGTTCCTTTAATAGCTCACTGCTTTAATAAGTTGCACGTGTGAGCGGACCATCTGCATGTACTTAACAAACACATTAATAGTAGCTGCTTAAAATTCACAACTTTTATTTTGCAAAACTGTCTATAAACTTCACTCGCGTGTGATATCACCCATGCTTGTATTATAATACAAATGAACTCAGTAAATCAAGCTGTCGGTGTAATGGATGGCCTAATAGCTTTACTCTGTTTTTTTTGTGACTGGGAATCATGTCGTGAGACATGGATGAAAAATCCTTTTTTTCTGCTATGAATGACAGACAGGCAGTGTGTCAGAGTCAGCTCAGGCATTCAGGACAGTAGAGTCACTGGTTCCTTTTGATGTTTGGCATTTTTAATTAATGATGTTGACCTACTATGAAGCCAATGCAATAAAACACCAGCTAGTAGTTGTAGCAAACGTGTCAAAGGAATCTTTGGGTTTGGCAGTTGGGCAACATTTGAACAGCCTTTGTTCTTGCCTTTCCTCATGAAGTGGCTTCCAAACAGGGAGCGGACATGTGCATGTTCATGCAAATTTTTCAGAGACTTGGCAGGGGTTTGACATTCTTGTGTATGCGGCCTGCGGCAATCATTTTAATTAAGTTTGGGCTGCTTTTTGTGCATGTTTGTAGTTTCATGCACAAAAAGCAAGACCTTCCACAACACCAGAGATAAACAGACCTATGAGTGCATCAACAGATGTAATCTTTGATGTTCCTCCTCCTCACCTTGTCAAGATGACTGTATTAGATTCAGCGCTCAATAATTCACATCACAGGCCTCACATTCAGAAGAATGCAAACAGATCGGTGGGAAATCTTCGAACTTCACACAACAGTAATGACAGAGCTGCCTGTGTGACCGAGTTGATGATAAATCATGAGCAAATGAACGGCGTGTGGTCACCTCCACCCACTTGTGCATTCTGTGCGAATTTGTGGTAAAGCAATATGCCATGTATCTTTTACAGAATGTAACTTAAACACTGTTGGAGCTGAATTAGTTTTACCCGTGGAGGTTCAGTAATATAATGTGTGAATTAACAGACAGAGCAGGGATGTCAGTGTTCGGCTCCAGAGGAATCAGTGTCGCAGGCCGTATGTACATTATGGCATATTACAGCTGTAGAGCCTGGGTGTACACATCAGTGTTGCAACATTACAGCCCAGATATACTCATCAGGATTATAGAAAAATACTTTTGGATTTCTGTGTGGCCATGTTAGTAAAATATTGTGAACTATTAATATTTCAACATTACTTGAAGTATAAAACTTCCCATGGAAAATGCCTTAAAGAGTTTTGCTACAAGGCAGCAGTTCAGATATGGGACCAAAAGTTAAGTCATCTGTTATCATTAGAGCCATACAGTAACGTGATTTTCTGTGTGACACACACTGAGATGGTTCTGTTAGTGACTTCCAGTTTTCCGTTGAATCCACAGAAGTGGAACACCTCAGGTTGTCACTTGATTGTCTTGAGCAATCAGTATGAATTATAAATTGGAGCTGTTGCATCCTTGTGTGTGGTTTTTATATGAAAATTTGAATGCAAGGCATGGCAGCATTACAGTTTTATTAGAGGAGTTGGCTGCTTCATTTTTATAGTCCTCTATAGACTATGAACTAATGCTCAGTGTGTTCAAAGTTTTTTTTGGGTGTGGGGCTGAGAAGCATGGTTAATGTCAGGAACACACACCTGGGTGTTAAAAAGGACCCTTGTTCTCAATTGCACATCTTTAACTTCTCGTTTATAGTTTGTATTTATAGTTTATTTATATAAGTGTAGTCTGTGTCTCTTTCTGCACACTGTAAAATCTGGAGCCACGCTGTGTTGTCTCACTGTACACAACTATATAGCTGAGATGACAAAATTTACTTTGACTTAACAGCAGTACAGTATCATTAGAGCCTGCATATACATCCCAGCATTATAGCCCAGATGTATTCGTCAGTTTTACAGCGTTATAGCCTGGATGTACAAGTCATTTTTAAAAAGTGATAGCCCAGATGTTCATTTCAGATTTGAAGTGTTATAACTGGGATGTCCACCTCAATAACAATAACAACACGCATCTATTAGCAGGTTTTGTTACACCAATAGTGTGATAAAGAGTTATGATAATTCAAACGTATTTGAATTACGTTTGAATTATCAGAACTCTTGGACACTCTGATTTTTGGAAATGTTTTATTTCTTTTCATCCGAGATCACAAGGTTTTCTTCTTGCCTGAACTTCAGGGCACAGTGGTGGTTAGTTTGAATAATGTTAGTTACACTATTCAAAGCTAACATTCACACAGAATTCCCAGCTGAGAGTTTTATTTTCAGTCAGTAAGACATTTTAAGAGCAATTGATGCGGCCAATTGTGAGGCATCAGCTGTATGGATCCAGGCACTTTTTCAACCACAGCTTTCTACTCCTGGCCTCTCTCACCATTGAGAGACATTTT
Organism: Alestes dentex; assembly: GCA_037576975.1. Classification (NCBI taxonomy): domain Eukaryota; kingdom Metazoa; phylum Chordata; class Actinopteri; order Characiformes; family Alestidae; genus Alestes; species Alestes dentex. The sequence continues at coordinate 22,675,455 of JBBIGA010000146.1, forward strand.
TGAGAATCTCAAGAGAGTGCATCTTCTTTTCCTGGCCTTGTGAACCCCCTTTGTTACCTCAGAGCTAACCTCAGTTGTTTCTGAAAACATATTGTTGTTGCCTCAAGATGACTGGGTAAGAGAAGGCTATACTGACCCTACACACACCTCACACATATTATACACTAGTGTTCCAAAGGGGTCTCCAGAGACATGTGCATTAGGTAAACTGGGGATTCTAAATCGAAGTTGAGAGTGTGTAAAAAAATGGGATGGGGTGGGCTGCGCTGCGCCCATTGACCTCAGGATAGGCTTTGGGTACCCATAACCCTAAGTGACTGAAAGTGTTCCAAAGGTTTGAGGCACTTGTCAAACTAATAATTACTTTATTAATAAGAAATCTATATACAACAATAGACATTACATTATTTTATATAACTGTATATACACATTTATAATATATACATAATAAATTACTATATTTATATATATTTATAACAGATTGAAATACTCTAAGTTGTATTAGGATGCTTTTTAAAAATAGTTTTAAGGAGAAGTTTTTTTACTGATAAATGGCAGTTACTGTCTGTTTATAGTAATTTCTTGTCTAATTTCTTGTCATTTAAGCCTAGATGCTTTTGGCAAGCCATTAAGCTGTAGAATGACATCAGACAGATCATTTTATATAGGTATCTGCAACAAAACTGCCTTTATATGATGGATATAAATCCAAACAGATGAATGGTAGTGTATATACTTGTAAAGAGCAGACAGGTACTTAAAAATCTAGACATCTAATTCAGAGCAAAGGGTGCACAACGGGAGTGCTGGACAATGGAGAAAACATGCGCACATCCAGCAATACACACGCGCGCGCACATCCTCTGGCCCCCATTTTCTCGCAGGCCTGCAGTTCGCCGCAGGGAGATTCCACAGGCCCTAAATCTGGAACGTCCTGGCAAAGCCACAGAAGAATCCTGACACATCCTCACAGCGCAGAGAGAAAAGAGAGAAGGGGGGGGGTCACCGCATGTTTACAGATACACATAAAGGAGCCCATTGTTCAGGACACACAAGACGTCTTTTGAATTTGGCTTGAGAAAAATGCTACGAGTCACCCCTCACAGGCAAACTCCATTTGATGTCTAATTAGTTGTCCTTAATGCCACAAATGCCGGGCAGCTATTTGAGCCCATCACATGAGTGTAATCTCCTCTCTGAGGCGCCTGTCCCAACACTCTTAACGGTGTTACTGGAAAAGGCATATGTCACTATTAAAGAGCCAATCAAACCTAAACACCTTCAAGAGCCCATCCATCCATGACCCGCATGCCCAGGACAGAACAGCAAAAAAAAAAAGGGGGCGTGGGGGGGGCAAAACGCACCAGTGAGGTTGAATTCAAACAAACAGGTTTATGTCAATTCTGATGTTCCAGGTAATGGTTAATCATTACCTACCAATCCAGGTGAATGTCAAGCGCATTGAGTAAGTGAACGAAAACCCTAGGCCAACATACGTGACATACAAACATAAAACATGGGAGTGTGTGGGGACGGTACCTTGCTCAAGGGTACCTCAGTGGGGTCCCTAGCAGTGCAGGGATTGGAACCCATGACCTTCTGATCGAAGGGGCAACTTCTTAACCACTAGGCCACCAGCCCACCACAACTAGAAAAACACTAGAATTGCCTACTAAAGCAGAGCCTTGACATGACAACCACAAATGATACTGCATTTTCCTTTCTGAAACAGTGTCAGGGAGGGTCTCTAAGCTAGTTTCCGCTCAGTGATAGGTGGTTGTGGCTTTGGGAGGGGTGGTGAAACAATATTTGTTACTGTTAGTTTTTCCTCCCCACTGGTGCCTGGTGAGGTCAAAAAAAACTCAAATTCTAATTCTATTTTCAGGAAGACTTTAAAAAAAGATACTCCAGGGTTTATCACCTGTCATGCACTTGCCCATTGACTTCCACTATAGATGTTTTTGTTCTTTTACTGAGCACAGGGAGGTTTTCCATAGTAGGCAGCCCTACATTAGAGACAACGCAGAACAAGAGTAGGTTGAAACAAAACTTTAGGTCTTTAGCACTTCAAACAGCTGTGAAGTGTGAGAAGACAACACCAGGGACAGCTGCATATGTGAAGCTTCACTCTTCTCACTGACTGTGACAAACGTGATTATGAGAAGGTTCAAGTAAGACTTAAAATTGTATACTTACTGTATGCCAAATGACCATGCTTAAGCCTTTTTTTTTCTTAATCAACACCACTAACACACAGCAACATACATATCCAAAAGCCTTTTAAGATTCATTAAATGTTTGTGTTTATCATCTGTCAAGAACCACTTGTATCAGTGTCAGGTTGCCTTACGAGTATTACTTTCCATAGTGTTATGGAAAAGAATACCTTAATGCTGTGCGGTATACATGACACCTTTAAGACAACTGACATGAACCTGTTATCAGTTGTCATAATGCTGACTGAGGTGAAATTACATCAAGACTGGCAAGGCATTTATGACAACTGAAGTTAATATTTATGTAGGATTACATCAGTCATGAAAGACTTATGTTGGGCAGCTTGTGACCTAGTGGTTAGACAGTTGCCCCTGTGATCAGAAGGTTGTGGGTTCAAATCCCAGGACAGCTACTGGCACAACTGAGGTACCCTTGAGCAAGGTACTGTCCCCACACACTGCGTTCCTGGCTTCCCACTGCTTCACTTGGTGAATGGGTTAAATGGAGAGAAAGAATTTACACTTTACACTTAGGTGTATGAATGCTTTATAAATGCTGCTGTTACAGCAGTTACATGTATTACCTGCAAACACTAGATTCGTAAACATGCTCCTACACACTTTATGGTCTGTATCCATCTCGTTTTCAGCATCACGATCAAATATCAAAGGGATTCATTTGTACTGACCCCCCCTTCCAAGTCAATATTGCCTCTGAGAACAAAAGAGAGAAATCATAAACAAGGCATGGCTCTAATTTTCAACACACCAGGGCTTTAAAGCAGCCCCCCAAAAACATTTATCCCCAAACCCCACCAGACCTAATTCATAACATATTCATTTATATGCAGATAGGGCAAGTGTGCTGCATGTTTGACTCCCACAGCGAAAGGGGGTGGGGGCTTAAACTGAAACCTCATGAGGCCTGTTCAGGATGAAATACCACCCAATGCTACAACTAATGAAGCAACTTGAAGGCAGCTTCTGGGTAGCAATGCTGATTTCTCATTCAAAACATGTTGGCAAAACCAAAGTACCTTAAAGAAGTCTTAAGTGTCTCAGTTTATACTGCTTCACACCTTTGAGGTGGTTAGTTCCTTAGCGGCTACCACCTTAAAATAAAACAGCTGTTTACAGTCACCACTAGGGGGTGCTTGGACACTTCAGATGTTGACATGGGCGTGAATGAATCAAGGCGCCTGGGAACAGCTGTAGTCTACTTTGAAGCTGGTTCAGGTCACAAGTCTTTCCTTCTGATATCTTGGTGCTCCAAGGCATCTAGACCTGATGGGGAGATAGGCGAGATAATGACCTAATTGAATTGCCGAATTGTTTTCCCCTGCAGTACCTACACACTGACACTTTTCCAAAGGCTATGAGCCTTATCTCATAGCCTCTATATGCCCTGAAGAAAAACAATAGTGCCGACTTCTCACGCTCAACCATTCCCTCTGCCTTCTTCATACAGACACACACTTGACCGCAAGAGTGTTTGTGGTAAAAATGGACATATTTTAATCAAGATGTGTAGCACAAGTTTTCACACGGCAAAACAGAGAATGTAAGAAACCATTCCCTTTACTTTTAAGCAATAAAAAGTTACATATATTGCCCTTCGACAGGCTTTTAACAAATTTACTACTGCAAAGGCTGGCCCTAGTAGTTTCTACACATCGGCTTATAAACAGCATAGGAAACATCAGCATTTTGACCCCTTTGTCTTGATCGTGCCACACAGAAAAGGAATGAAGTCCATGGCAGGATTGGGGGTTAAACTGCTGTTCCTCTCTCCAGGTTCTGCTTAATCTCTGCAGTGTATTTGCCATAGAAGCGCTCAGCCTTCTTGTTGAACTTAGCATTCCTCTCATTGATGTAGTCAATATCTGCGTCATCATTGTACGCTCTGCGGCGGCTGTATTTGGCACGCTTCTCAATTCTGTAGGAAGGACAAGAGTGTTAACACAAAAATGCACAGGGTTGTTTTTATACAATGTCAGGACATGGGATCATACAGAGTTTACATGCTGATCAGCCATAACATTAACATCACTGATAGGTGAAGTTACTAACACTGATTATCTCATTACAGTGGCACTTGACGAGGGATGGGATACATTAGGAAGCAAGTGAACGGTGAGTTCATGAAGTTGGAATTGGGAAAAATGGACAAGTAAGAATATGAATTACTTCGACAAAGACCAATCTGCGATGGCTAGACTACTGGATCAGAGCAAATCCATGGCATGTCTTGTGCAGTGTTCCTGGTATGCAGTGTTTGGTACCTACAAAAAGTGGTCCATGGAAGGACAACCAGTGAACCAGTGACAGGGTCATGGGTACCCAAAGCTCACTGATTCATGGTGGGAGCAAAGGGGTCCCCCAGAAGGGCTAATGTTGCTGAAAAAATGCTGGCCATGACTGAGAGGTGTCAGAACACAAAGAGCATTGCAACACTAGGGCGCTTTAACCACAGGCTGCTCAGAGTGCCCAGGTTGAGCCCTGTCTACTGCTGAAAGCCCATACATTGAGCATGCAAGTGTAAGAAGTGGGGCAATTTAAGAAGGTGGCCTGGTCAGATTAATCATATTTTGGGGTTTCATTGACAAACTAGCCCACTACACGAAGGCCTCACCTCACAACTTACAGGAGTCAAAGGACCTGCTGTATCTAGTGTCTTGGTACTAGACACCACAGCACACTTTCAGAGTCCATGCCTTGACGGAGCTGTCAGCAGTTTTAAAGGCACAAGGGGAACCTACATAATGTTAGGCAGGTAGTATTAATGTCATGGCTGATTGGTGTATTTATTATAAGAAACATATACAAGTATTTGTTCATTAGGGATGTCAAACAATAAAGAATGACAATCACTTGTATTGTGTAGTAATCATGATTAACTGCATTTGAAAAATTATACCCTAAAGAAAGTTTTTTCAAATTTTAAAGTGTCTGTCATAGTCTGGCAAAGATGACCACCTATGCTAGAGTTATTAATGTAACTGGTATTGCCAGCATTGGCGGTGTGTTCTTTTTTGGAAATGTAAAAAATTCTTCGAACTTGATGTGCTTAGGTGATACACTATTTTTTGACCGTTGTGCTCTTCTAATAAAGGCAACACTGTGTGTTCTATTAACCATGTAAATGAGTCTGTTTTTTTTTTTTCTATAATGATGTCTCAAATACACGTGAGCTACTCCTGATAACCAGACCACAAATCACATTTTGACCACAATTATGAGGTGGTCTAATATGGCTGTACCTGACTCATGACATAACACCTTGTCTCTCACCATCTTTGGGTCATTATGTGATATGACACGCAGTTCAGAGCAGGCAGCAACCTGGAATTTTTGGTGCATTTAACTACTATACGATAGAGTTATTATTTTTATCAATATTATTTCTTGAGTTTAACTTTGGTAAATCCTTATTCTGATATATGTATTTACTAGTAGACAAACCAAGCTGACAGGAGCTTTAAAAGCTGTATTAGAACAAAAGGGCTACATTCAGGGAGTTACAGCACCAGCATGTGAGCGGCTGGGCTTGTTTGGAAGGTCAAACAAATAGTGAAGTTAAAAATAATGTACAATTAATTGACCTCAATATAATGTTTGATGAGTTAAATCGACCTGTTAACCATCAATACGAAATATTTTCTAAGACTACACTGTAACCTGTAAAGAAATATTTGTATCCTTTTCATTTAAGCTAAAGTGCTTAAAAACATTTGCGAAAAGCACTTCAAAAAAGTCAACATCATTTTGCTGGTCCTGTAACGGAGCAAAGTGAAGATTTTTTTTTGTCTTAAATATGAATGAAAAACACATACAACTTCCTATTTCATGAATTAAAAACCTGATGTTTAACATCTGACTTTAACAAAGTGTTTAAGATGGATGACCTTAACCACATACACATTGTCTTACTTTGTGGACTGCAAGCCTAATGTTTAACTTTGTGACTTTAACAGTCAGTCAATAAGATACACCTCTTTAAACACACACACACACACACACACACACACACACACACACACACACACACACACACACACACACACACACACA
>JBBIGA010000146.1:22681841-22700775 GCA_037576975.1 Alestes dentex
GGAGGCTGAGAGGAAGACCAAAAAGGAGATTTATGGATGCGGTGAAAGAGGACATGAAGTTAGTTGGTGGGAGAGTTAAGGATGCAGCAGATAGGACTAAATGGAGACAGATGATTCGCGTGGCGACCCCTGAAGGGTAAAGCCGAAAGAGAAAGAAGAAGACAATGGGTATGATTTATGTATTTGTCACATTCTCCCCTTTCTCCTAAATGAGGGCAGGCGCGTAGGCAGACGTTCATTCCGATAACTTTTATTCACTTCCAAAACAAAAGGTTGGTGCGAGGATCAGAAACTGAACTTCAGCTTTTCTCAAAGGAGACCGAAGAGAAACAAACCTAAAATGACGGTTAACCCACACCCGTGCACAGAACACAAACCCCTTAAATACACAGACCCAAAACCAAGGACCAATACAAACTCAAGCATTTAACACAAAACTAAACTCAGCTGTGACTAATAAAACATAGACCCATACCCTTCATAATAAAAGTCCCAAAAATACAAACTAAACAATGGCGGCCTCTAGCATCCTTACCCTTAGACAATGCCCTGGATGTATATAACATGAAGGTGGATACTTAAATTTGGCTAAATAAAAAAAAATAATAATATTTGCTATTTTTTTAACATAGCCTTGATTCAAATTACAATGTAAAAATACTTTTTTTCATTATTATTGTTTAAAAAGGCATATTATGCAAAACTCACCTTTTGCATCCTTTTGTATTTCCTTTTGGATCTCTACTGCTCCTGTAAACACTCCAAGCGCGAAAAATTACACCCATCCATTTTCTGTGAATCAACTGAAAGATTTTGGTGTCAGGAATCATATGCTTCTACGAGCCATTTGGACGGCTCCCCTATTGTGACTTCAGAATAGGGAAATTTGCATAGAACCACCCCTCATCTGTCGAGCGCCCACCCACTAGATTAGTTCCGCCGTTTTTGTCTGCTGGTTTTACGAGCACGCATAAGACGCCAAATGCTATGGCTACAGGCAAAGGCAAGTCACACATGAAGTGTTGTGTTCATCTTGCTCTGGATCCGACTTGGGGTCGAACATATAATGCTGGATAGTGCCTCTGTTTCATGTGTGTTAAACGCGCAGCATTAGCATGGGATGGGCGGGGCATGGCCAGCAGAAGCTTATTTGCTTAAAAGTGACAGAGCCCTTAAACAGCTCATTTTGAAAGGGACTGAAACTGTCAAGAACAGAGCTGGTGAGATCTCTTTGTGTGAGAGTGATTTTGTGCAAAGAACTTCATGACCATGTGTATAGCCCATAGACCTATTATAACTAAAGTGAGTTTTGCATAATATGTCCCCTTTAATGTGAGTAGCAGCAGCAAAAAACTACATGGATCCACAGATCATCGTCTACCTTTTTAAATATAGAACTGGCCTATAAATCCTCTGGGTTTTTTTTTTTTTGTTTTAAGTTTCTAGCTTCATAGTATAGACCTGCAGGAACCACCACAATGTCTTGTGGTGCCAAACTAATTATTAGTGTCACCCGTGGGTGTGGTCCAGGCCAGAGCAAGTGGGAGTGGGACTACACAGTCTAAGTAAAATAATAATAATAATACAATATGATCATATGATCAAATGAATTAAGCCCGAGTATAGAAAACACAATTGCAACACAACTGCACATTTCAGATTCAGTGACAGGCAGGAAAAAAACATTGACCCAAAAGAAACTAAATTTGTTCAAGTTAGTTGTCAAGAATTTAAGCATTACATAAAAATAAAATTTCAATTTGTGCTGGCATGGAAACATAAATCAGCCTATGCCTACAAGCCACAGTGGGCAGCACTGACTGAGGCGCATTATGATTTGAGCTCAAAAGTTTGCTGCAGTCTTTGACCTGAAATGAACTCCACCTAGACACATAAATGCTTATGAATAAATGAAATAAACAAGAGCATCCAGATGCCTGATGTGTAAATGACACTTGTGGAATTCTACTAGGTATTTCACCATTAATCTAAAGGGAACCAGCTGTAAGTGAAGGATTATAAGAATGATTCAACAAAGCACAGCCACATCCAGTGGGATCCTGACTCCTCTGGTTTGCCAAGGGTCTCTTCCTAACCCATAGTGGTTAATGGCTTATGGGACACATGCATTCATGCTCAGTGCAGGTTATTAGAAAGCCTTCACAGCTAACCGTGCTGTGCCAAACCATGGCCTCATGAGCTCACTTCCTCTCCCCAGTTACGGTGGTTTGGGATTGGCCCCAGGTTAGCATGATGGTTTGTGCCCCGATTGAAGGACGTAAGGCCCTGCCAAAATGGCATGCCTGCTGTTACAGTCTTCCTGATTTTCTTTTGCGCTCTCCGTCTTTATAAAACTTACTTTGCGTCGGAGGTGTGTTTGAAGAAAAATACTACTAAGGTTTTGGAAGCACAAAAAAACCCCTATGTGCATATACTTTGAGTGTGTTTTGTAACAGATGTTCATTAACATGTTTTGTTTGGTACATATAAAGAGCTGCATTTGCCTAAATAGTGGCTTTCATGTGTAATCCAAAAGTTTCAGTTGTGTGACTTTTTTTGCCACAACTGCCATGTTAAAGAGCTATTTTTTACAGCAGACATTGGGAAGCAGTCACCCCAGATGTATGGCATGAATAAAAAATGACATTATGACATTAAGGCTGATGTGAGGTGTCTCACTCAAAGAACTTGTTGACCAAAAACAGATTCACTTTAACAGATTCATGCCAAGCTGGAAAACTGAGTGAAAACAAAAACTAGCAGGCAAAACTGAACATAACTAGCCCACAGAACTAAGCACAACTAGCAATTACAAATGACATTGAAAAACTTGCAAGCATAACTGCACAGAACAAGCATACATGACAGAACAAAACTGGGAAGCATAACTGAGCATAACCAGAGCAATACAATTTAATATATTTGTGTGAAACTCAAATGACACATTTCTACTATTTTAAATCACAATTACCATTTATTTACTAAATTTATTATATTGAAAATTTGGCTCTTGAAAAAATGGTGTTCAACTAGTATCCACTAAGAAGCTGCTCATAATTTTTACAGTTCAAAATGTCACGATAAGGATGGCTGTTGAAATAAAAAATCTAGAAAACAAGCAAATGTCCTAACAACTACTTATATCATTTGACATAATAATAATAATTAACCTGCCCACTTTGCAGTGTTACAGAAACATCACCTAGATGGAAAGTTAGGTAACCTGAAGTGTACGACACAAACCATAGATAAACCAGAGGGATTTAGGGTACTGTGATTTGATGAACAAAACATAAAGCCCTTGGCAACAATTACCAAAGACACGTTTAGAGATTATAAAAAAAATATATTGAGAAATCCTGGAATCAAAGCCCCATAATCAGTGATGAAACTGAAGAAGAGGTTGGTTGTTACCACAATCCAATACTTACATCATAATCTATCATTAAATACTTACTGAAACAAAAGATGACAGTTCTTTTACTATCACTATATTAATTAATATTGCAGTCTTACTGAAAATATGTAAGTAGATCAGATCACCATTGCTGGTGTTGTATTGTATTGTACTTATTCAAGGACCAAGGTATGTAAAATTTAGCCTTTTCTGTACTACATGCAGCCCATTTAAGTTTACAGTGTCTTTTTCAGACTGGAGCTTTTTGAGCTTTTTGACTATAGCTTTTTTTGACTATGTACTATGCCAGAATTTGTATATCAATTTCATATTAATGCATTTTTACAAGCCAAGCTTAAGCATAGACTGAATGTGCACTTTTACATGTACACTTCTCTGGTTTATGACAGATGACTCAGGGAGCAACAGCACCACAGAGAATGCTATAATCAGCAGCTACTGTATGTACAGGGAAAGCTGTATCTAATGCAGAGAGAAAAAACGATGTATTTATGGAATTATGAAAGCACTTCCTCATTATGCATACATTTGTTTAGAGCTTATGCATATATTTTCAAATGACAGCATTTATTTATAAATATGCAAATAATGTGATCTACTTTGCGATTTGAATGAGGTAATTTGTTTAAAAGATCAGTAGACTGACAAGACTTTGCAATCCCTGAGGCTTTCACTGAGGTCCATTTTTAACTCAATATAAGTAATACATAAATGCAGCTACTATCCACATACATTTTCAATCTCGAGCGACCATCCACTGCATGTTCTCATGTTTTGATACCTCTAACACAACCAAAATGGACTCATTAGGTAATTGCCCTTCTTAAACTGAAAGTTTTTGCACACCACAGGTTTTTAACACTTACCCGTTTACTTCAGAAACTGCAGAGTTTTATTCTTGTCAAACAAGTATAAAAACAGAAACTGCAGATTTTTATTCTTGTCAAACAAGAGTGAACAACTCAAAATGAAATTATGTCAAATAAACTAATTTTCCTTGATATCATGCAAAGAATATGTAACAGTGCATGGCTGATATACGATGAAGTGGCTAAATGGCATAGTCAAATTTCAGGCTGTCCTTAACTTTAAATGCTCTAGTGAGCTGTTTCATCCAATTTGCTGTTACTTATTAGCTTGTTAAATATCTAACATTTGTTTGGTGATCGACATTACAGTCATATTTATAGTAGTTGGCTTTTGTACGGTGTGCAGTAATGAACAAAATTATGACATTTTCTGGGTAAAAAGAGGACTCAAGTGATGAACATACTGTTAATTTATTTGTTAGCAAAGAACATTTATTTGTTAGGAAAGAACACTGAGCATAGAACTGTGCACTTTTGGTTGAATTTAGATATGAGTGAGACTGAATCAAAATTATGCACTTTGTCTGCTGCCTTGTTTCTTCAGGCTTGCTTAACTGAAGTGATGATGTGCCTGGATTTGCTTTAGGGTTTCGGTGGTTGTGGACAATGGCCATTCTAATATGGTATTCTCTGCCCAATGCAAATGCCTCAGGCTGGGCTTTTTGGCCAGTGGAGTCCTACTCAGACCACGGCTGTGGCCTATGGGATTGAAACCCAAAGCCACTGAGGCAAAGGGAAAACAGTTAACAATCTGTAATGAAAGATCATATGGTTTAGATGATTGGACAATGATTATCGGAAAATGGTACAGATAATCCATCACTGGTCTAGATAATCAGACAATTGTCTAAATGATCAAGATCAGGCCTGCAAAGGTGACTTTTGTTTTGGCCCACAAAAAGGTAACCCTCAGCCAGCCTGCTCACTTGACAAAAAAACAAACTTATTTTTATAGCGCTTACAACAAATTGAATTCTTAGTTTCAGTTAAAATGTTATTTGTAAGTGTATTTTCAAATATTATAGTTAAAAAACAATTCAGTTTTTAAAAACTCAATTTGAAACCTACCTTCTTTATGTGTATATTGTTTTGACTTTATGGCCCACCCCTTACCATATACCTTTGACACCCCTGCCTCAATGATCAGACAGTGATCTAGATGATTATAAAATATCCTGGCCGATTACATAATGGCCTAAATGACCAGACAATTGTCTAGATGGTTAGATAATGGTATTGGAGATCAGACAAAGGTTTAAAGGATCAGATGAGTTAGATTAGCAGATAACAGTCTAGGTGATCAGGCAATGGACTAGACATTCAGATAACAGCCTAGATCAGGGGTCACCAACCTTTTTGACACTGAGAGGTACTTCACGGGTACTGAGCCATACAAAGGGCTCGCAGTTTGATGCACTAAAAGAGAGTTTACCAAAATTACCTAAACTTCATGTATAATAAACATGTTTTAAATGCTTTTTTAGATATTGTTATTTTCAAATCTATATAAATGCAAATGCGATTAAAGAAGAATAGCAACAGGATAAAATTAAATGCTAGGCATGGCTCACAAGTGCTATTTTTAGAACAGGTCCGCAGGCTACTCATGTGGTCCTTGGTGGCACCCTGGTGCCCGTGGGCACCATGTTAGTGACCCCTGGCCTAGATGATCAGATTATGGCCGTTATGATCAGACAGTGGGCTAGATGATCAGATAATGGCTTTCATTAGCGATAATTAGACAGTGGTTTATAGGATCAGATAATGATCTAGATGATCTGACAATAGTCTAGATCAGTGGTCTGCATGATGTTTTTACAAGGGCCATGACTTCAACCTCATCTGGTAAAGTATTTTTTTCTTTTTTGCTTGTTGACATGGTCTTTATTAGCCTATATTCAAATTATTTTATTTAATATTCTATTTTATATGTTTGTCATGATTTGCAATGTGTTTTCTAGCAATTCGGACACTGTCAGTGAACATAGTGTTTATGGTCCTAATAGGCTAATGTAATCAGTTAATACATTTTAAAGTTACTATAACTAGGTTAACTTAGCAAATGTATTCTGGGTTATAATGAGTTTAAAATTCAAAACTCTCAAACATGTTGTGCATAGAGGAGCTTGCTACCTTGACATGCAAATCTTTCTAATTTCCATAATTTGTTTTTTGTTTTTACTAAAAATGTAATTTAATAAAACCCAGACGATCAGACATCTCGAAGATCTAGACGAAGGTTTAGAATATCAGGCAATGGTCCGGATAATCAAATATTGGGCCAGATGGTCAGACCACAGTCCAGTTCATTGGACAATGGTTTAGGTGGTTACACTGTTCTATTTCATGTAGAAAAGCCAAACTAGCTAATATTCAGAGTATTTTCTGTGGTCTTGGCTTGGTTCATTCTGCTCACAGTCTAACAGCATTACTTTATAGTTTCACAGTCGAGTGGTGCTGCTTTATAGGCCCCGCCTCAATGCACCACAGCAACTGGTCCGTGCCAGTCACCGTGGTCACAATAAAACCTTGGTCGTTTCAATTTCCTTATATCTTATTTCAGTCATTTACTTTAATCTGTGCCTTCTGTAGTGATGCCAACGATACCCATGAATGACTCTAGTAAAGAGGGGAACAGAAATGGAAAGACATGGTAAAGAGAGAGAGAGAGAGAGAGAGAGAGAGAGATTACAAAATCATGATTACAAATTTACAAAAAAAATCCTTAGTTAAATGCATTTATTAAATTAATACTTATTATTATTATTTGACTTTACCGGATTCATACAATTACGTTCAATTAAATTATTAATTGTGTGAACTTTTTACTGTTAGTTTTGATGCCAAGCAATGACAAAATGTCAAGGATGATAATTGTTCATCAAATTTAGAATATAATAAAACATGAATGAAAAGTTTCACACAGATTAATGTGCCTGTTTCAATGGGCTACAACCATGGTTTTGCTATCGCCAGCAGCAAATGCATTTTTTAAGAATTGAAACAGTCTCCTCAACTCTTTACTTTTAAAGGCACAAAAGAGCCCTTGCCTACCATTTAGACATCCACTTCCCTTTTGCTGTATAAGTGCCTTTATTGGAATTAGAATGGCAAAGACTTCATTCAGCCCAGACCTACCTGATACACCACACAGGGGAGACTGCACTGCACTTTGTGTTTCTTGGACTGTGGTTAGCTGCATTTGCTGGAAGTGGGTTGTGGGTTTGGGCCTGTTTTCTGCCATTAGTGCTGTTTTGTTTGTTTGTGCCGAACGGTATGTACGGTAAATGCCTCCTGTTGGTCAGCCACACAGTGGCCACAAGAACCCTGGAGATGGAAGACAATGGATGAGGTGTGTCTCGCTGTGTATTCGACAGAGTGAGCGATTTTGTGAGCATGTATAGAGTAAATATCGTTGTGCATATTGTTTCCTACATGCTTCCTAAAAACACATCACTGACATAACAAAACCTCCTATTTCCAAATATTACCTTGCAGAAGAAAAAAGAGGAAAAAACACTCAGAACTTATAATGAAAATTAATGTAAACTATTTTTAATAAGCAACTTCTGAGCATTTCTAGTTTCACACAGTGGGAAAGTGAGCGAGTGCTTTCAACGTATGGCAAAAAGTAAAAAAAAAAAAATAACAAAAGTGGAGAGACGAGATTTTGTTCCAACAGTGACAAACTTTTCTCGAAGAAAAACAAGAAGAAGAAATGTTCAAGACTCTTAAAACAGAATGTACAAAAGAAGAGAACAATGTAAAGTTTTCACTACTAGCTTCAGACTTTTGGATCCAACTCACTAATATAGTTGCTGTCTGAACAAAACTTCATTTTTGTCTTTTTTTTAACCTTAGTGGAGATGCAAAGTTTTTTTTTTAATGCATGTGTATAAGTCCATTTCTGACCTCGCAATAACTGCATTGCTAACAACAGGTGCAATATTGCAACAATGATCGCTATTTTCATCGAGCATAATGGGTGGCCTTAATTTCCTCTTCCAGGCATGCATTATGATCATTTTCATATTTGCACTAACTTTCAATCCCTCAGTGTGGACATATAATCATTGGCAGCGAGGCCAGAGGATACCTACATAATGTGGTTAACAGAAAAGAACCCGTTTAGCTTTGGACTCTGTTTGAGAATGAGAAAGTGCTGATGGTCAGAATCAATTTCCTTCTGGCCAAATGACTCCCTCACAGGCTTAAGGTTTCAGCTAAATGGCCAAACCTGAAAACACTGATACTAATGATATTAGCCTAAAGCCCCAGTCATATAGTTCAAATTGTGCTTAATGCTATTTGCTTTATTTATTGATGTACCGTGGGGAGGCAGGGAGGCAGCACTGTGTGTATGTGTGGTGTCTGTCTGTGTTTGCCTACCCTATGAATGGACACATGTGGGAGGCCTTTTAGTGATAGCGTAACTGTGGGGATTAAGAAATCTTGGAATGGAAGACAGAGATCATTATCTATGGTAACAAGCTGCACTTAGTGCTGAAAACACACAGAGGGACTTTCATTTAAATAAGGTAAACGAGCTTCATGAACTATAAAAACCTCATGCCATATCTGTGCTGTGCTATGTATGGAAAATATTACAGATTCCTGCTTTTCAGCTGCAGTGTTTAAATTGAATGGTTGGTAAAACACTTTCTAAAACAAATATGGTCCCAATGCACCTTTCCAATATACAATTAACTGTACAACAGGATCACCACTGTCACCAGTTGCTAAAAACACTGCAAACAACAGAATATTGCTTATTTCAATTATGTTAAACCTGATAATGTGTCATATTTGTTGTTGATTTTTACTGAGGCTTCACTCAGTCCAGTTAAGCATTCAGACTGAAACATATTATGTGCACATTTTCGGCATTGTTATATTGAGCCCTTTACATATGAAGTAAATATTAGCACTGAGAGAATATATTATTAATGGAAACAGTAGAAATACATACTTAATGTTTCATAATCTAACCCTAAAACTGGTAAATCTCCCCTCAGAAGAGACTTATTGAAAAGAATAAGATTTAAAATCGAGGTGATGAGATCCAAATTTACTTGGAAGGTTAAACAGAGATTGTTTTTGCATTTTTGAATTTTGTTTGTTTTTGAATTTTATGTCGTGATGGCTGCACGAAAAGTCGTGAGATTGGGTTGCTATATGGCAACAATTCTGTTTGAACCCTTTTGTAAACAATCTATAAACTCTAAACTGATTGATTGATGTATTAATATATTCAATTTTACAGACACTTTCAGAGGGCTTCAGAGGCCTCCTTCTATGATGCGGGTGAAAAAAATGTGATCAGTTAAAAAAATAACATCTTATTCAGAAAGACTTAAGCCCCACCCCCAAAAAACAGACAAACAAACAAACATGTAGCAACACCATGACCTAAAGGGTTAAATTGTTTATTGGAAATTGGTGTATTTATTCAAGGGTTTGGTTTTTTAAAGCTTGTCTTTGGCCGCTGTTATCAGATGGAATCAGGATATATGATAGTACGATAGTTACATATAAAATCATAAGCATCAGAAAAGGAATGCACAGTAATGCCTAAGACATCGGCTAACTGGAAAGAATAGTTAGTAGGGTCACTGGGATACAGACTACATGGGACAGGATTGGTACTCCATGGGAAGTCTTTGGAGAAAAAAATATGGTCATGACAAGTGAGATCACTGTTTAATCTGCTCTGTTAGGTGCCCTCATGGTGTATTGAAATAACTTGGTCTGGTTGAGTGTGGCTCTACAGTAGGAAAGATACTATAGATCTGTGGGTAATGTGGGTGCTCAGCAGACCACCTGACCAGACCACACTATAAACAACAGGCCCGCCTGTCACCCTACCTTATTGGAAAGACATGGCTAGTTACCTTATGTCTTATGACCCTTGCTATCCAGGACTACCTGCATTATCTAAAATGCCAATAAAACGATGCATGAAGCTGGCCTTGTTTAAAGTCGTGGATGCTAACATAGCTAACAAATCACAGAGCTCACACTGTCTTGTCAAACACTAATTTGGCTAACAATGAATCAAGCGATAGCTCCTTAATTAATCCCTTCTACTGTCATTTTTTCCTGTTGCTCACTCTAGATTCATTTTTCAGTGTTGATTTTGTATGCTAATAACCTCTGCTCTCACTGGCTGTCTCAGTGGAGGATGCCAAGTTGGGAGTGTGTTCAGCAAGCGCAACAATTTCAGAGTGAGAGTGAGATCTGCAAAGTTTGTTCACACTGAGAATCACTGAAATCATGAATATACCAACTAAGCATGTTAAGCTAATACATGCTAATTCACATTTACAGTGTATGTACACATTTTAGGGCAGCTCTTTAGCTTAAAATAGACATTTGAAAAGTGTAAAAGGCATACATCTTTAAATAGGGAGTAGTGCAAGAGGATGCAAGCTTATTCAGATAGGAGAGCAAGTGTGAATTAGAATACATAACGAATCAGGAGAGGAAATGCTTTCTGAATAGATGAGCATTCAGAAGGTTCTCATAATGCCTGTCTCTGAAAATTATTAAAGCTATCGGCCTGTATTGGTCCAGCTGGTTCAATTACTGTAGGATTACAGAGTCTAGTCCTGAGAGACCCACTAACATCAATGAAAAAAGTGTAAAGTGTCCATTTGTTATAAGTCAACACACCACAGCACACAGAGTGCACAGTATGAAATACTTCCTCTGCATTTAACTCATTCACCAAGTGAAGCTGCGGGCACCCTTCCTTCCACAGCGCCTGGGGAGCAATGTGTGGGGACAATACCTCGCTCAAGAGTACCTCAGTGGTGCCACCAGCAGTCCTGGTATTTAAACCCACAACTTTCTGATCGCAGGGATAACTCCTTAATCACTAAGCCACCAGCTGTCCCTCTTTTTTAAGTGTAAAGTGTCCATCTGGGGTTGGTTGAATCGGCGACTAACACAGAAAAAGTGTTACTGACATTATATTGTTATCTGATGTCCAGACATTCATTTTAATTATGCTAAAATTGTAAAGACTTAATATTGTGAATGGTATATACAAAGACAAGTATATGTATATGTGAAAATGCACTTTTGTTTGCTGTTTCTCCCTATAAATCTTAATGTTCTTAACAGTGAGTGGAGCTAGTGTGGCCCAATATCACTAAAATCACAAACAATGAACCTTTGTCTCATTTTTTTATTTTCCCAATTTGTCCACCCAACTGAATTGTATTCACTAGCTGAGACCCCCCTTGTCATGTAATACCATCATCGCTGGGAGAATGAAGGCTACCACGTGCTTTCTCTGAGTCACGTGAAGCCAACCCCCACATCTTTTCCAATTGCTGCTAACGCAAGACCACGGACAGCATAAGGTGCTTGGTTTAGTACCCTGTCTGCTTATTCTGGTTCGTCAGCTAACAGACACACAGTAACAAAAGCAAGCAAGATGCCACAGCAGCTGTCAGCCTGTAAATGTTCTGTCTTATTTCTTGCCTTTTTAGTCTTTTTTCACTGTGAGGTACATTAGCATGTAAGAAATGACCACCTCAGTGGTGCAACTTTCTAAGCTGGCCCTATTGCAAGGACATCATGAACTTGATCCTCAGTGGTGCTGCAGCCATCCTTGGCCAGGAGTCCAAGAAAAGAGGCCTCACTCTCTCTGGGTGGGTAAGATGGCCTTCCCTCTCCCTTCTTCTACTAGTCAGCTGACTAGTGAAAAAAGACTAAAAAGGCAAGAAACAAGACAAAAAATTCAGGCTGACAGCTGCTGTGGCATCTTGCTTGCTTTTGTTACTAACCTTAGCCTTAATCATTTTTGGACTCCCTTGCATTTACATTTAAAAGGATTTAGTGCAATCTCTTTAAATAAAGTCTTCTTCAGTACATCTTGTGTTGACATTTGTATTTGTGGATTAGCTGCGTATGTCTTTAAACCCCAGGCTACTTCGATACCTCGGTATGTGTTAACCCTGATTAAAGCACAGTTTGAATAGCTGATCAGTGAAACAGTTTCCTCCCCTTGAGAAAGGCTGCTGGGTCACTATAATCATCCCTGACAGCTCTTCAGGCGTGAAGCTGGTGTAGAGTATCCACAGGGGCCGGAACACGGCTGGCTTTTCCCGCTCTCTCCCTCGCAGGCGTGCATGCTAGCCGCAAGCAAAAGGAATAGCGTGCGCTAAAGTGACATTAATGGGGCATTGATGACACAACAAGGTGAGCGTGGGGACCACTTTCCCGCTTCTTCATCCTCGGGCCTCTGGCCTCAAGTTTCATTGTGCCCTCTATCCGCGCCCCACCACAGCCCAGCTTCGGGATCAGGATGTCTTCGCGCGGAAATGGTCACGTGATTTACTGTTGCTCGCGCTCACTCCAGGTGCCACAGGTGGCCGGGATAAAGTGACCCCTGCGTCTGTGAATCTGGGAAGCGGCTGGAATCTGCTCCTGCTTGACAGGATTGGGGAATGTGGCGTCACCTTATACTTTGGAAGCGCACTATTGGCGGCACTTAATTATTCATGGGAAAATTAGAGCCTGAAAGCTGTATCCTTGTTACAGGGAGCATGTAAATTGTTCGCAATCAGCAAGATATTTTGGGGGGAGGGGGCAATAGGAAAGTGTGATTTGTTTGGTTTAGGTTAAAGAGGTATTGTGGTTTTAAAGCACCATTATTATGCAAGATAAAAATCTTAAAAGTTGAGAGAAACATTTGCTGAAAACTGATGTGTGCGCGGAATGTCACCAGTTCTCCAAAATGTCTGCATTCCTAAAACATCAAGATGTGCACAAGTCATTCAGTTTTCAATTGCAGAGTTTTAATTATTATATTGGTGGTAATAAAAAGCAGAAATCTGCAGCATTTAATGTTGCTAAAAGCTCCTCACAGTAATCTGTTTTGTCTCAAATACATTGCTTAATGGATGTGACATTGTTTTATGGTAGTTTTTTTTTATGAACAAAGGAGGCATGTTATTATAGAGAATTAACAACAAAAGTTACAAAAGAAAACGGTAAGAATATACATATGAATAAATGAACAAAACAGAGACCTGTTAAACCAGGGCAGCTAAACAGAGACCTCACAGCCAGCTGGTGGCCTAGTCGTTGGGGAGTTGCCCCTGCAATCAGAAGGTTGTAGGTTTAAATCCAAGGACTGCTAATGGCACCACTGAGGTACCCTTGAGAAAGGTACCGTCCCCACACACTACTTCCCAGGTGGCCCATTGGTGGCTGCCCACTGCTTCACTTGGTGTATACATTTAATGCAAAGAAAGAATTTCACACTGTTCACACTCTGTGCTATGGTGTGCTCACATGTGACTTTACTTTACAACAGATTAACATTGCAGAGACATCACAAACCACAATACTGAAAGGTACCAGTATTTGTATTGGATGTAGAGAAAATTAGAAAATTAAAAATTAATAAAACAATAAAAAATGAATTACTGATAGAGAGCTCCATGCAATGAGGTCACTGGTTATTTGGTATGCCATTTAAAACGGCTATGTTTGCGTAGTAGTCATTGTGACCACAATATAAAGAAATCCAAGCTAAAATGCAGAAGTACACACACAGCCACTGTGACTGAGTGTTTGCGTATCTGATTCATGTTGAAATTTGAGAGATCGATGATATTTCCTTTTCCTTTGGAGGACTAAATTAAACACAGGAATTTTAATAAATTAAACACAATTTTCCACTTATCCATTTCATTCTTATGCAGATATGTATTTGGTGTCCAAAATGTACCTCTTTAGTTTAGCACTGGAGTTATGAGGCTAATGTTCTTCATTAACATGAAGTCAACAGTCATCCAAATTAACATACTTCAGAAACAATTCTCTCAACCAGTTCAAACCACATTTTGCTCTTCATTAAACAGGCATAGAGCTCAGAATGTGGCTTAGCACACAGTATGACTTATTGTCAGCTATAAAAATAAACAAAAAACTCACATATCAAACAGTTAAGACAACACTAGGGCTGTTATTCACAAAGTAATAGTACGGAGGACTGATCATATTACTCTGTGTTCATGAGGGTCATTGTCACAATAACATTTTCTAGATCAGTACCCCTACGCGTGAGGTGGTTTTAGGCCCTTGTTGTCTGAAAAGACTGTCCATAGAATTCAGCTTCACATTGATGTATTGTTCAATGTAATGGCTTACAATAAGTCATGCTGTGCCCTGAACCACATCAACAAGTCTGGGCTGTCTTATGAAGAGCTGGATGTGGTTTGAGCATGATGAGAGAAGTTTTGGCGATCCATTTACAATTAAAGTGATGGTGCTATTTACTTCTAGTGTTTGATTTTTTTTTTACCAACTTCTTTGATTGACAAGATCAGGCGATTCTTCCCTGCAGCCATCACCCCTCTCTGCTACTTTCAACCACTGACCACCTCAACTTACCTGCTTTTCTCCACTTTCCACAGATGACATTCTTCAGCTCCTGACATGCTGCAGCCCTTCCACATCACCACTTGATCTAATCAGTCATCACCTGAACCTAAATCTAAATCCCAGCAAATCAGAGCTGTTGTCCGCGAGGGGAAAAGTGGGGGGACGAAACAAATAATTTTGAAAAGTGTGTGTGTGTGTGTGGGGGGGGGTACGCCCCCTCCGCTATAATGGTTCTGGGGCCCATGCTTTCAGACCCTTTATGGGCTTCCTGTAGTTGCTTGCATTAGTTTCTAAACTCTTACACTCTCCTACAAAGCCAAAAATGGTCAAGCTTACCTATCAGCACTGATCAGACCATGGGTTACAGCTCACACTCTTAGAGCATCAAGCACCGCTAAACTTGACCCAAATGGTGACTGAAGACCCATCTCTTCACTGAACACTTACAGAATAACAACTGCATGTTTATGTCATAAACTAACTTAACTAACACAAACTTCATGAATAACTTTACAAAAAACTGTCTTTTGTGTGAGTGATCTGAAAGGACACTGGTGGCGAACTGACCTAGTCTACTAGCAGCTCTTAATTTTAAGTGTGTCTGCCAAATGTTGTAAAGGGAAATGTTAGCAACGTTAGCATTACAGATCCAGTTCTAAACTAAAGAAACTAAACTCAGTTTGAATTCCAAGCCCATCCATCCATCTTCTACCCCTTTGTCCTGCACTCGGGGTTGGGGGGTGGGGGCGGTTTGGTGCTGGAGCCTATCCCAGCTGCTATGGGCGAGGTGGGGTACACCCTGGACAGTCACCAGCACGTCACAGGGCCACATACAGAGACAGAAAACCATTCACACTCACAGTCACACCTAGGGGCAATTTAGTGTGCTCAATCCCCATCCCCAGTGCATGCATGCTTTAGGGGGTGGAAGGAAACCGGAGCTCCCGGAGAAAACCCGTGCAGTCACGTGGAGAACATGCAAACTCCACAGAGAAAGACCCTGCGCCCAACCTGCGAGTTGAACTCAGGACCTTCTTGCCGTGAGGCAACAGCGCTAACCCCTGCGCCACCGTGCCACCCAATTCCTAGCCTATTCCATTAATTGTATAATCTAATAAGAAATAATGACACTACTTAGTACTGTGTAAATAGCGTATCTACAGTTTTGCTATTGCCATATCGGTATTGTTCCTGAAATGACTTCAGTGATAGGACCTCAGCTAGTGGGCTGCATTTTCACATGCCCACACATCTTAACACCCTGCATTTGTCTTAATTTGGAGGGTTTTGTTCAATTCATCAACCTCAAGCCACATTGCATCACCCGATACACTCTTAAGATCAGAACATCAAAAGGCCACTGTGGCCACCATAATGAAACCAAATACCAATATGTGGGGGGATTCTCTTTCTCTCCTCCCAGCCTTTTGTCATACTTTTGGTCAACCATTGTCTTACATCATCGCAGTCCTAGACCCAGCTCAGGCCAGACGTAAGTGGTTCGTCTGGGATGTGGGTGGCATGATGGTTTGGTCGGCTGAAGTTGCGTTAGCTGAGACAGTCTTGGTAGACCAGAGTGTGGATATATTTAACTCTACATAATAAATGCCTCTGTCAGAGCAGAAAACACGCTTAGGATGTGTCTTCTGATACAAGGGTACATATGTCCCCACACACACACACACACACACAGACACTCAGACACATGCACACACACACTGCACCTGGATATCCCTTAGATAATTTAAAGGTAGTTATGATTGACAGATTATGACCATTGTGAAAGGCAAAATATCACACACAAATGTTTGAAATTCTGTTATTCTTTTGACATAATGCTAATTTTAATGGTTTAAAGTCAACCTCAAACTGATTTGATCTTTGAATTGATCTTTTCATGGATTTGGTTCGCCCCTGTGGTCAAATAATGCACTGAGTTATGAGTTATCATATCACACCATTAAAAATGATTGTTTTCCTGTAATATTCTATTAGAGTTTAGGACTGGACTTATACTGATAATTTACCTTGCAGATTACGATTGAAGAAGAAAAAAACTAAATCCTTACCATAACCAAAACGAATAATAGGACAAACGGTCAGATTAGACATGGATGTTTCACACATTTTCTTATAAATGACCAGTCTCCTAAGATTTGGGCTAAAGCTGCCCATGTACCTAAAATACTTTGTGTCCATGTGCGTTTGGTCAGATGTTTTAAATTTCCTGCATGAGACTGATTACTAAGCACCAAGTAAAGATACACTTAAACTGTGGCTGCTTCCGTTCTTTTTCACGAGCATCATGTTGTATCACTTTGCTACATTCTGATGCGGCCAAGACTGCATGTGCTCTCAAATGAGTATTCAAATAGCTAAAAGGAACATGAAATTGATCCTAGTCATATGGGTTTAAAAACATATGCAAAATGAGAAGGCAGTAGATGACCTAGTCTTCTACTGAATATGTTTCACCTTTAGTGATTGCCTTGTTTTTCAGTTTAATAAATGGAAGTATTCAGAACTATTAACTCAGACTAAGCAAATAATTCAAATCACTCAGATGTTCTCCACTATGTTTATGACTGACAGTTTTTGTTCCTCTTATTTTTTTTCCACCAATTTTTGTTTGACGATTTTATGTACCTAGACTTCACCAATCAACATGAAACTTGGTGTGCTTGTAGCTCTATGTGGCTGATGTGGAATAAGGGATTTATGTCCTTAGGTGGATATGTTCCTTGGTGTTAATGCCTCCTGAAGTGGGATAGGTACAAAGTACTTATAGCTCTTTGTACTTATAGGCAATAGCTCGAGGCCCATGACCCTAGCTCATTCTTATATTTGTGTAATTTCGTAGGAGGCCCTGTAACTGACACATTTCAGTATCTCAAGAACTGCTTATCTCATTGAGTTCCTGAGCAAAATGAAATTTTAAAGTTTGATAGAATACATTATCTTGGATTATAAATGATCTGTATCATAACTGAGTCGATTATGATATAATTTAAAAATTGTTCAAAAAGTGTTCAGTCAGTCAGTCAGTCAGTAACTAGCATTAAAAATCATTCTGGGCCTAAAGCCTGACAGTTACGATAAATGCAATTCAGAATGGTGAAACCAATATAGATGATATTATCCACCCATAGAGTCCCAACCTATATATACAGCTTTTAGTGATGTACCCTGGCAAAGGTCGAAACGTCTTTTCCTCTCTGTTTCTCTCTTGCTTTCTCTTTCTCTCCCTTACATCTATTCACATTGATCTCACCCAGATTCATTTCAGATCCCTGTTACAATATATCTTATTGATTCTCCCATCTCCTTTAATTTGGCATTTGAACATAACACGCTGATGGTGGTGGGCTTAGGTAAACATACTCAGGAGAGAGAAAGAAATGGGAAGGACCGTGTATAGTGGGAGTTTTTCATGAGTATATTATATCTCACATACATTTACACTTACATACACATACACTTAAAGGGGGTTTCTAGCCTAAAACTACCATTTAATATTATCGTGTCATGTACCACTCTGAAGTGCATCTTTGCATCTTTTAGCCTCATCAATTTGACAGAATTCATAATTTTGTATCCTTTTATTGTTTTTACCTCACCACGATACCCAGCATGCATTGCATAAATATTACACAAGCATTGAAAACCCCACCCACATTGTGAAAAGAAAAATTCTGATGTAAAGTTTAATAAATACTGATATGAGCTTCCTAGCAGTATTGTTGGCTGGCTTGCTTTTTTCTTCAGCTAGTGAGGAAAAAAAAAAATTCAAACTGTTAGCCCTTTTGTAGCCACTTGTAGATTTTAAACTGTGAAATATAGTCTTAGAACTATTGTGACACTGCTGTAGGGGGGAAGTAGGCATGTTCACCACAGATTTGACTGGAAGGCCAATTTAAATGACTCCAGCATATCTCCAACATATCTGGGAGTTACTGAATGGAGCTCCATCACTGCAGAGAACACAGTTTCACAGCTCCATAGCCCAATGTTGTGGTGCTTTATATCCCTCTACCTGATGCTTAGCCTCACATTTACTGGCAATGCTTTCCTATGGAGACTGGCTGTGTGTGCACAATTGAACACTAAGGCCTCGTCCACACGGACGTCTGAATCAGGCGTTTTTCAGGCATTCATGGCGTCAGGTCTTATTACATTTACATTTATGGCATTTAGCAGACGCTTTTATCCAAAGCGACTTCCATTCCCTAACTACAGGGGACAGTCT
>JBBIGA010000146.1:22718036-22731341 GCA_037576975.1 Alestes dentex
GTGTAAATACTGTAGAGTATCCAAAACCATCAGTGTATCTGATTAACTTTCATATGTAGTGTTGATGATAAAATAGTGGTAAATGAAAAATAAGCACTAATTTTCACTGCAAACCCCTGTGCCATGAATATTTAAAAAAATATGTTTTAGGCCAAAACCTTCTCAAAACATAATCATTTCAGGTCATAGGTTTCTATGAGAGAGCTTTTAGAAGGATTAAACCTTTCTGATATCTGGTTCCATTTACCACTACTGTGAACAACTCACTAAGTTTCTCAAGAACTGATTATTCCATACCATTCTTTTACATATAAATTATTGAATTATGCAGAAATAAATGTGGTGAATATTGATCTTCTTGAAATAATTTGTTATTCAGACTTATACAAGTCACAGTGACTTAAAGTCAAGGTCTGCTGCTAGGTCTGCATTTCTCTTGACTTGGTTCCTAACCCCGTCCTAACAGTGAATGTTTTGAAAGGCGCATTAAAATTGAACCTCATTATTATAGTCCATTATTTCTTGAAAGAATCAAATTTTATGTTTGTTTTTACAAAGTTCTTGTTTGTAAGCTTCTGGCCTGTAGTGAACACAGGAGTCAGCCAAGCCTGGCTGGAGGTGACCTTCTGATTGTGCTGCGGTGCATCTGTCCAGTTCTACAACCATTGTTTGACGAAACCTCTGTGGGTGTTGAGGAGAGAGATGGAGAATAGCAGTGTCCACTCTGGCCGTGTAAAACTGACCAGACTCTAACCAAAACCAGCAGCATGATCAAAGCCAATGTCCTACTTCTGGCCACATGGCCTGGGTCAGCAGGAAGCTGTGCTGTCGGAGGCTGCTTCGTCCTCAATGGTTTGGGTATTTTTCCTTCACATGCGACGTATGTCTACAGCCACAGTGGCTTTCACTTCCCAGGAGGAGTTTTGTCTTCTATATGATGCTGGATTGTAGGTTGCAAAGGTTGCAGCTAACAGATTATAGGTTTCCCCCAAAGATTATAGCTTTGTGTGTGGATTGGGACTGGGGTTTTGTTTTCTTAAAGAGTGACAATTGACCAGTAATGAATAGCTTGGCATTGCCTGAATAAACTAGCAATCATTTCAATTCTTTTGAAATCTTGACTTTGATTGGTGTGTAAACTGTTAAAAATGCACAGTGAGGTTTGCTTGTCAATAAACTATATTTTTGGGCCAGTGGCAGGAACAGTAGAAGGAGGCATGCAAGAGAAAGGCTGGATGAATACGGTTGGGATGAAAAGAGAGAAATTTAAAGTAAAGGTGCCAATCTGGGAGCAATGCCACTGAACTTTTGATTACTTAAATATTTTTTTTCAATAATGATTCCTTAGAAAACCCAACTAAAAGGAACCAAAAATAATTCTATAAAATCCCTTCAAAAGGGTTCTTTGGAGTGATGCCATAGAAGAACCACCTTGGTTACCCAAAGAACCTTTCAGTAGCTTTTCTCAAAACCTCAGCTGAAAGGTTCTTTTCTTTTGCAGAACGGCTCCTTAAGGGTCCTTTCGGCTGATCATCTCTGGCCCTGGAGGGCTAGTGTTCAGCACTGTTTGGTAGTTCCTCTGCTTGAACGCACTTACTAATCCTGGCAATTAACAGGTGAGTTGAAGTGGAAAATAAAAAAAACGTGTTGGAAACACCCTCCAGGACCAGATTTGGGCACCCTTTTCACAGAAGAATAACTTTCATTCCCAAACAAATATTTCAACGGAGAGTTCCATTTAAAAAAGTATTTTGAAAGGTTCCTTAGGAAATCAAAAGTGGTCCTTCTACACTCTAAAAATGCTTCTTTGAGTGGTCCACTTTTAGCTCCCTAAGGAATCTTTCAGCTGAGTTTTTTATATTACGTTTTAAAAAGATGGTTTCCTAAAACCTTGACACTTACAAAATGGAATTTTGTACCGCCAGTTAAAAGGTTTTTGTGGAACTCAAAGTGTTTTTTCTATGGTCTTGCACAAATAACCAAAATAACTTAATGTAAAGGTTCTTTAAGTATCAGAATAAAATTGCTAGAAAAAGCAGTTCTTTGGAGTGATGTCACCTTTGGTTCTCTGAAGAACCCTTGAATAGATACATGGGGCTTTAAAAACTCAGCTGAACAGTTATTTAGGAAACCAAAGGTGGTTGATCAGTGGCATCGCTCCAAATAATCTTTTTTGCCATCTTTAAAATATGAAATGGGTAAAACTGCAGAATTATAAGCCACCCTCCTAACACTCAGAATCTCCTTATGGTTTCCTAAGCGCTTAGTCCAGAACCTTCTGGATCTTTCTCTTTCTCTGCTCTTAGCCCCAGCTGTGCCTGACAGGAGAGGATGCGGTTGACACAGCTGCTATGATTGCTGCAGAAAGCCATACATAATTTGTGTGTTTGGAGAGAGAGGGAAAGTGAGAGAGAATGAGAGAGATGAGAGAGAACGAAAGAAAGACACTACCCTCCATCTCCTGTTTTTGTTACTCTTTCCGTCCCTTAACAACAGGACTCTCTTAGTGATCTCTATAATTCGGACCAAAACAACTCATAGCAATGTTGTCACACAAATGAAAAACAAAACAGGAGACAAATCATCCAAAAAAGTGTGTTTGCAGGGTGCATACGGATGTTTTGTCACGCAGATGTAACTGGAACATATTCAGTTTGTTAAGTTTTCACATCAGTAATAGAGTTAAGCTAATTTTTATATTTATATGCACAGCAATTTAATTTTCTGTCCTGTTGTCCTGTTACATGTCCTTTATCACTTAATTCATTATCATATAATGTCATCTGAAAACTTTTTATACCATTTGAAAAGACCAGCTGTCTTTTTCATTGTGGGGACCTTTGATGATGAATGGACCAGTTCCCAATCCAATAAAGATGCTGTTTTGGAGATAACAGCAGCAGGAGACTGTTACACAGTAGCAAACCATGACTATTTGAGTCAGGCCTTCAGTGTCTGTGATCTACATCAAAACAAATAAACATGTCTCTGTGAAAATGCTAATTTCTGCGAGCACCCATATAGGTTTGTAGTATTATGTTCATGCTAAAGTAACTGCATTAGCAAACTGTCCAGTAACTTTTTTTCTCAACATTAGAATTGTAATGCCCAACTGAATTTTTACCACTGCACTGTCAGTTTTCAGCAAAGATAGCTTGTAATCTGTTGAGCTTCTGAAAAGAAATGTGAGACAACATCTTCCCAGTAGCCAACACCATCTAGCCATGTCAAAAAACAATACAAGCTATTGCTGGTCAAAATGGAAAGATGCTGTTACCCCTGTTCAATGGCTTCAGTTTAACCTTTTTATGGCCCTACCAGTACATGGGCAAAATGGATCAAACCTTGATATTTTAAGCTACTTGCACATTTGGTCAGACATTACTGTTACCAAAGAAAATTGTGCTGATGTCTATTTAATAGTATCTGCCCATTCTGAAGGTCTGATCCTTGCACTTTGCCGTATGGCCAGAGTGTGACCCCTCTTTGGCCACGATGGCAGAAAAACAGGGAGCCTCATTGTTCTCCACTGTGACTCTTCTGTCTCTAGCAGCTTGGCCATGGCACGTGTCTGACTGCAAGACCATCAGGAAAGGGCTCCTCGCTATTTAAAGATAAAGATAGGGGTCATGACCACACACTTGCCCAGACGGACCTGTGGCCTTCCTGGTAGACTTACACCCCTGCACAGCTGGGACCTTTTCCTTGGAAATTTGGCCTTTGACTTCTGACCTTGAACTTGACCTTGATCTATGTATCTCAGCATAGGGTGAACCATCCATGACCCCAGAAGATGAAGATCACTGGACTGAGAGCAGGGTGTGGTGGTAATGGCATTGATTAGGGGAGGGCAATGTGTGTCATTGTATGGTTAGTCTTTTTTTCTTTGCCGCTGCTGAAAAGATGGATGAAGGTG
The DNA here is from genome assembly GCA_037576975.1 of Alestes dentex. Classification (NCBI taxonomy): domain Eukaryota; kingdom Metazoa; phylum Chordata; class Actinopteri; order Characiformes; family Alestidae; genus Alestes; species Alestes dentex. Next base: position 22,721,953 of record JBBIGA010000146.1, read on the forward strand.
GAGGGCACAAAGTGGTCCTATGAAGTGAAGGGGCAGGGTGTGAGATGATGGTAATGGTTTTTAAAGGGTAACATTGGCAAAAGAGGTCTAGTGTTCACATCCAGGGTTTTGGACCCTTCCCACCCTCCCTGACTCTTTCACCTTTGGCAAAACCCCCCCCATAAAAATACAGCTTTGTTAGTTGTGGTGAACTATAAATCAGAATTGGTCTTTCTTACGACTGCAACATATTGTATGTTCATTTTGTCACTAAATATGCAGATTTTTAGTGACAAAATGAACATACAATATGTACATGATATGGCCACAATTGGTACTCTCAGTGTGTCTGAAACTGATGTTCATTTAAGTAAGGTTGTAGCTATATCTGTAAATTTTGCACAGGACAAGGGGTGGATAAAGTTTCCTCAATGACAAAAGATAAAATGGACAATAAGTTTAGGTAGGTAGGAATACCTAATAATGTGGCTGGTCAGGATATGTGTTACCTTGCATGTACTTTGTAGAGTATTGCTGTCAGTAAAAGTGTCCTGGCATAAGGCTGCTGCTGTTTATCATGTAATAGAAAACCTGCTGGTTAGACTGTAACTTATATTCACAGACAGTGAGGAAAATTTCAGAAGGCCTAGATTGATGTTTCCCTCACACAACTGGTCCCACCCATTAGGGATTGATCTTTCTGTCAGTTGTCAGTTAGTCTGACATGGTAGGACTTCAGTGCTAAATCCTAATCAGACTAGATTCTAGATACCACAAGAATCAAAAAATTTGATAAGATCATTTTCCATTGTTAGTTTCAAGAATTTAACCCAACTGTTTTACACCAAAATGTAATAATATGATAAAAGTGGTGCCATTCAGCGACAAGAGCATAAGTGAGGTCAGACACTAATGTTGGATGATTACTCCTTGATCACAATCTCTACTCCAGCTCATCCCAAAGGTACTGGATGGAGCTCCATCACACCGTATAGTTTTGCATGTATTTTATGTACTGTATAGTGGATGTACTTGTGCACAGGCAGAACGATTTGTACTTTTCAGCTATTAAAAAGTTTTGCTCTTTGAGATGATTTATTTGGATATACATCATCTAGGAGTATAACTATTTCTATAGACTGTGAAACAGCTGATGCATGTGACAGGTCATTTGTTATGTATAAAATGGATTCATTGTACATTTGAGAAAAGCATGAAGACATATCAGCTGCACCTGGGGATGTCCTGTATCATTATATGATTTATTACAGGTAGGAAAATATAAGAAATATAGACTCTTTTCCTAATGACAGAAGTCAGTGTTGATTAGGAGTTCTAAGAGGACAACAGAGGAAAATAAAACCTTCACCCTGTTACAGTGACTGCCTAAATGTGTCTAAATGGCAAGCTGTAGTGTAAAATGAAGTGAACGGCACATAGCCTCCAGAGGCTCCACCTTAATGGGACACTGTAGGACATTAGCACAGGCTAGTACTGACGGCATGCATTAATATTTAAAAGCATGGACTGGGATGAATGTGTTTATGACCTTTAGGGATGTAATAGAAGTGAATAGAAGTGAATAAAGAGTGGAAACTGAGGGACCTATATACAATACAGAGCAGTGATATGCCAGTAAATCACATACATGTTTAATATTTATTCATATAAATTGAGAAGCATTCTAATATTTGGTAACCACATTTCTTAGGCAGAACAGTGGAGGTTCAGACTAAAGAATATTTCTTTTTCAGTCAACAATTATGTAACTGCTGACTTACTCACATGTAGCTTAAATGTGTAAATAGGGGGCAATGATGCATTCAGTGAGTCAAAAGGGTAGAAGACGAATATTAAGTTGTATTGTAGAGAACAGAAAATGGATAAAAGTAGGTAAATACTGAATATGTGTGACTTTTGTTTAGTTCTTAACCCCAAAGCTATTGGATACGCTCAGTCAATCAGAATTTGATGCTAATTCTCTGCACACTTATCTTCAAGCCTGCCAAATATTACCAAATATTAAGTTGTTATACAATTTCTGTTTATATCAACATTAGAACAAAATAATGCCAGGAGTGTCCTTAAAAATATATTTTCAGGTTTTTGCTGTTCTCAGACAACATCTGTCTAAGAATAGTCACAGTGTCATGTTCTGTGGCTCAGGGAAAGAGGACAAAATGGTTCAAACAGTCTTTGAGAGATTTAACAGAAATGTAGACGTCGCCCTCTTCGCTCAGGACACAGAATAATGGTCACACTCAGTGAAGGTCGTGAAGACGTCGCTCCTGAGGTGAGTCAGACCTGATACTCGTTTTTACTCAGCTTTTGGAGACACAAAGAACCCAGGGCTAACAGAAGCTCCATGTCATGTGGTTCCACCTTGCTGGTTAACACTGGAATTAGAGAGGGCAATATCAAAGCCTACTGGGCTAGAACTGAGAGGGCAGTTCTACTCCTCAAAGGGGAGAGCGGTGCCTTCCCAGTTCGTAGAGTCAGTAGGTGAACAGAACAGATGGGTCTTGAGTGAGATGTATGAGGGAGATTGCACACTGGACTGCTGGATCAGCTGGAAGTTATAAAGGGGAGACACAGACACATAGAACAATCACATGGACCAAACAATAATAACTGGGTAAATGAGTCAGATGAGACACCTGGAAACTTGGGGAAACTGAGGCAGGTAATTATTAGGGAGAACACGAAGGCAGACATGAGACAGGTGCATTGTCAGGCAGCACACCAAACCAAAACAAAGGGGGCATGCCAGGGAAACCTCAGATCAGAAGACTCAGACCACTGGGGGTGTGGCAGATGTGATGTGATGTGAATGTTTTAGATGTTAGTTTGTTGGTGCCCTGTCAATAAAATCTGTGTTTAGGATTAAGCTACAATTTTTCAAGATGCATTTTTGTAACATCACAGTGTATTATTATAATCACTTTGAACAACTATCATATTACTAATGAAAATAATGATAATAACAATATATTTTTTGAAACGACCAGTAAGATGTTTATGCTATCAATTTCAACAGACACTGGTCAATGCCCATTTAAAATGACTTCTGTTTAATGTCTGCTTTTTGAATTCTGGTATTGTATGTATTTCAATAAAATTGATGTACTGTCCTTTCTATATCATATCCTACAGTTGCCATGCCATAATACAAGGTGGCTACACATGCTTCAGAAAATACTGAAGAAATTCAGAACCTGAGGTTTACTATTCATTCCGAAGCCTGATATTTTTCAAGACCCATTGTGCTTAGATTCGGTATGATTTGCAACATCAGGTTTGAGTTGGTTTTCTGTTGTTATGCAGTAGATGTCTATTTTCTCTTTTTCTTTAAAGCTGCATTTGTAAAATCTCCTGAGTTTGAAGAGTGGGTGAATGTACCCCTCAATGGAACCATGGATAATCAGAGTCACAGACTTGTGTCTTAAGTTCATCCAAAGTGTGTTCAGCATGTCTGCAAGTAGGAGCAGCAGAGAGAGGAACTCCAGCACTGACAGGCTGGATACAGTTGGAGAGTGGATGGTGTTCTCTGCCAGGTCTGATCAGCAGTTTCACAGATAAGAAACACTATGAGTGTTTCACAGATGTGTTAAATGCCAGTTTATTCAGCAGGACATTTTTAGTCCAACTAAGTAAACTAAGTAACTAAGTTATTCCATAAAACTATTGTATGTGTTAGGTAATGGCTGTGCTTCAATTTCATACTGCTGCAGTCTATATCCAGAATATTCCCTAGACAAATAGCGGAAATTACATAATTTTGTAACAACTTTTTTTTAAAGGGCAGCTTTTGCTCAAAGTTTCAGAAGCTACATTTGGTCATCTTTGCCAGTGTTCATTGTCAGCCGTAACAGAGTGCAGATTATTGGTAATGTTTGTGATTTATTGGAATTTATCATGGAACCTGGCGTATTACCTTTAATTGAGCATCAAGAATTATACTTAAGAATAATTAAAGTTAGGTATGTTTTATTGTGACAGTGCTTTGTGCTAGATAGATTGGTCTTGCTACCCATGACTAAGTTGGCTTGTCACATTAAATCCACCACTTCAGACAAGTCTGTACCATTGCAAAAGCCCCTTTTCTGTGTCTCTATGCCAAAATGTTTATGTGCATCTTAACCAAAGTTTAAATCTGCCTGTCTGACAGCCATTACCCCCCTTTCCTACTGTGTGGTTCTGCAGGAAAAGGATTGCGTCCTCCTGCACTAGATCATTGCTGGCACCCAGAGCAAATGTGTCTGGGATGATCACAAACAGCGCCAGCACCCTTTCACTTTGTACCAGCTTTACCAGAGATGGAAACGGCCCGGCAGACGCGGCGGCTAATTGTTTCCAGAAGTTCGGCTTGATGATACAGGCTTTAACAGCTGAACTTATTTTTCACATCAGTGACATGTATTGGCCTCCCCCCTAGGAGGAAAAAAAAAAAAAACTAACATCACTTTTGATTCAATTAACACCATATGCCTCCCAGGGAAGATAAACTGAAGAAAGAAAACAGAAGAGGAAGTAAATGTATGTGTGTATGTGCTTGTTTTTGTACATTCTGAGGAGAAAGATGTCCTGACTGGAAAAAAGCCTAACCAACACAACTAAATGGTACTAAAAGGCATACCTTTTGTATGATTTATTTTGTTTACTAAAGTTAAAGCTAGGCGTAGATCTAGTGCACACACACATGTGTGTGGATGTTTAATATATTATTACACATAGGCACTTTCTGATGCAGTAATTCTTGTTGATTATCTCTTTATGACTGCACTTGTCATGGTCTGGTCTGTATACTTTCACACGATCCAAACTGTTATGGCCAGATCACTGGGTTGGAGCATCTCTGAAACCGCACGGCTTGTGAGGTCAGCAGTGGTGAGTTCCTACTGACAGAGGTCCAAGCAGGGACAAACCTTGAACTAGATGTTGGGCATCAAAGCCTCATCGATTTACGCAGGCAACAAAGGCAATACTGTATGGTACGATCTTACAGAAGGGCTACTGTAGTAGATGTCACCAATCACCAAATGTTTCAATGCTGGTTATGTCACAGCACATCGCATCCTGCATGACTATATCTATCTATCTAGCTATATATAGGCCTATAGAGTAGATGAATAATTGTATAAAAACAATTGTGTGTGTGTGTGTGTGTGTGTGTGTGTGTGTGTGTGTGTGTGTGTGTGTTTGTTTGTGCATGCACATATGTGGCTTTTTCTTTGCACACTGCTTTGATCAGCTCAGCTCTTTCAGGGTTCTCTGAGAGACGGTGGTGTGGTCTGGTTGTTTGTGTGTGTGTGTGTGTGTGTGTGTGTGTGTGTGTGTGTGTGTGTGTGCGTGTGTGGGTGTGTGTGGGTGTGAGTGTGTGTGTGGAAGATAGCATTTGGTTCCAGGCCCTTGCGGCGCAGTATAATGGAAGAGAAGATCTTTTTTTTTTTCTTCAAACTGGCTTTTCTTTGAAAAGCTCTGTGACTTCACTGAAGAAGAAAGATGAGTTTGAGATAGGTTGCCACATGGACACGTTTACGGAGAATTGACAATAGCAAGACCGCAGAGTTTTGGCTAAAAAATTCCCTCCCTGAACCTTTCCCCCATCCCACCAACGCTCAGAACTTTTATTTCGACTTTGGAACCCTCATTGTTTTTGCTTGATATAAACTGGTCCATGTGCAAAAAGATTTCTGCTATGGTTTTTCTTGGTGTCATGCTGAAATCCTTAGACAAGTCAAACGAACTGCTGGCACTGCAGGGAAAAGGGTACATGCAATCAAGACACAGCCCAGAGTCTAACGATGCTCTGCCAGTGGAAAAAGATTCATGGCAATCAACAAATAACCTAAACCACAACTTCTATCGGAAGGAGGAAAGCAGAGCCTGCTTTTTCAAAAAAGTCAGATGTGAAGTATGTTTAGGAGCAGATATAGACATAATGAGACACATGGACTGGATGCTGATCTAACTTGTGCCATGTGATGTGCCGTGTCTGATTGTTTGTATTGTGTCAGTTGTTGCTGTATAGAATGGCTTGTTCTGGTTCTGAAATCTGATAGACTGAGTCACTTTTAAATTGACTTCCATTCAATTACAGTTAAATTCAATTACAATTTTATCATGTTAAACGTTTTCAAGCAAAAATTCACATAAACCAACATTACAGTGATTTTGCTAAATATTTTGGGATATGCTTTGTTGCAATGGAATACATCAGAAGCAGTAAAGCTTGCATTTTGACAAATGCTATTTGTGTATGACTGCTCCAATATACATGACATCTTTCCTCTCACAGTCTCCAAAGGATTGACCTCACAGAATAACAGAGGCCACACTGCGTGTGAAGCTAAGAGACTAAGAAACTCTCCTGGTATTATGTAGTGTGAAAGCATGGCAACGTTTGTATAATGATTTTTGTTTGAGAACTAGAATATTATTGTTTGCACACAGTAACTAGTTATTTGGATTGGGTTTCACACTTCTAATGAATTTATTTCATTTAGTGCTATGCATAATTGTTGTTGCCCCAAAGGCAATTTTCTAGAAATGTAGGTCTATACGTACAATAAGCATCAGTTTAGCGTAACAGTGGTGAGGAAAACCTCCCAAAAACCTTGAGGAGGAAACATGAAGAGGAACTATAATTCAAAGTAAATGAAGCAGAAACAGTGAGAAGAACCAAGCCTCAAAAAGAAAAGCCCAGAAAGAGCATGACGAAGAACCACTGAGGGGAACCAAGACCCAAAATACAAAGATTCCTGAGAGCATGAGGAAGAAACACTGGCAGGAAGAAAAAGGTTCAAAAAGGAGAAACTCTGGAAGAGCATGCGGAGGGAAACCAGAAAAGCATGTTTAAACTAAATCTAGCAGAGATCTAGTGGACTACAGATTGTTTGAGATATTTACAGGAGATACAGATATGTGAACAAGGCTGAGAAGAAGTTAAATATGAGTTTAAAGCAGGTTACGAAAAGACTATGCGAGCCATGCAGACAAATTTGTGTATATATTTGGCGAAAATACATTTTAAGAGTTTATTTCTTTACCTCATAAGTTGTCCATCAGCCAAGACATATTTGGTGCCTTCCGTTTTATACTGGATCAAAGGCAAATGTAGATAACACATAATGGACCTTTGTTTGCACCATTGTTGCTGATAAAATCTATGAAAACTGTCAATAAACTGTCAATAACATTACACAGTATGGACATAATTTAGGATTAAAGTGCATTGAACAGTGCAGCAGTGATAAACTCCACACTCAAGTTCACTTGAGTGTGAATTTAATGGAATATTTTTAACTTAAGCATGTATTATGTATTGCTTTAGAGTATAATGTTGGTTTGAACTTTTGGATCACACCCGTTGTGAGGTTTCCTTTAGAGAATGCATCTGCTTCTACTTTTTGGTGTGTGACCATTTGTCCGTTTTTATGAGTAACAGTATGTCATACGATGTCAGAAACCACATAAGTGAGTGAGATTTGAGATTAACTAACAGCTCGACACAGTTTGAAGCAAGTGTATGTTGATTTAAGCGTGCAGTTTGCTCATTTGTGGGGTATAAGTTTCCATTCGTTGTTAACTACATTAGCCTTATTAAATTTGATTTTTCAGGAGCAAAATTTGATTTGTTACCAAATTATTCCTTCATTGGCAAGTAGGTATAGCATGCTAACAAACACTCTGTAGCATGTCAGATGAGGCTTGCTGGGTCAATATGCAAGCAGTTTTAGAGATGCTAGTGCTAATGCCGCTATAACAGTGGGTTTAGTGAAGGGGGTGAAAAGCAAGTTCTATCATCAGCCATCATCTTCATTGATTTATTAATGTCAGCACAGCCTGCTCCGCTAATAGAGTTTAGATCCAGGAAGTGAGTTAATGTAGCTGACAGCGATACAGGAATGTAATATCCCTGGTGTGCAGAATTATGACTGCTTTCTATCTGTGCTGTCAGCGAGGGACGGAATAAATCAATGGAAGCTTGAATGCGCCCCACTCTCTGCAGCTTAGCCAAGAGAGACTAGTGAATTCTTCATGAATTTGGAAGCTTCTCCAAAACTAAATTTTTTTCATAACTTGTACTGAAGAACTATAATAAAGTGGTTTTCTTACCACTTTTAATGCATTTTCTTGTGTTTTTTTTAGTCAGAATTTTGTTAAACATCATTATATAAATGCTGCTGAGATGTAGCACACATTGTGGGTGGGTGGTGTTTTTTGATTCAGATGTAAATGGTTGTTGACTGGCTGCTGGACATACTCACTAACATACTCACATACACACTCAGCTCTGACATGCACACACATAACCCTTGCACCAAGACACAGACTGCAAATACACCACTAATGCCACCCTAACACACAGAAAAAAAAAAAAAAAAAAAAAAAAAAAAAAAATATATATATATATATATATGTATATATATATATATATACACTCACATGCACACAAATGTTACACGCATGGTAACACACACACACACACACACACACACATACTGCACTGACTGCCACCCAAGCTGCCAAGGTGTGTGGGCCAGCAAAACCACATCTCTGAAACACACACACACGCACACACAGAGCCACACACACACAACGCTAAAGAAAAGTAGAAGAAGCAATGCTAAAAGTTATGCTAAAAAAAAGAAGTAAGTGTAGGAAGGAACTGTAAAATAAATGAAATAAAAAGTCAAAGTTAAGGGAAAATGTTAGACCATAAAGCAGAAGCACACATAGAGACACAGTTTGGAACTAAATGGTCAGATCCATGCGGTTTGTGAGGGGAAAAAGTCTCTATTTGATGGTTAATAAATGCATGACTTATACATGTATTTTTGCCTCTTTCATCATGAGATGCGTTGCTTGGGTTGCCAGGACCTTCCGCAAGTTTCCTGGCGGATCTGCCAAAAATACAAGGACAGCAAAATAAATATGGAGCTGTTAAAAGCGCCCTCGCTTTATACGACTTCCTCCCCTGAACGCGAGGCTGGAAATGAGAGATTAGTGATAAATATTTGGTCTAAAATTGACTTTTGTCTAAAGGTTCAGAGTGTGTCATCATGTCTAGGCATAACCGCAGGAAAACTGAGCTCAGATTCTCCTGGAGCAGTGACATTGACATGGCTGTAGCATGGTGGTGTGTGCAGCACTGATATGAGTCTATCAGACTGCAGGGATTTTTACACAGGTCAGTGTCACTGCTAGGTTGAGTGGTCTCTCACCCAAAATATTCAGCTCTGTGGTCAGAAACTGACCTTTAATGAAGGGCTGGAGGATGGCTAAAACAGATGGGCCACAGTCTATTACTGTACACCAGAAAGGTGGAGCTCCAAAGCAGGGGTTTCTGTCATCACCAATTTTTCCACACCATCTAAGTGTAAAGACTTTTTCTTATGATTTTTTTT
>JBBIGA010000146.1:22739400-22761860 GCA_037576975.1 Alestes dentex
AGGACTAAATGGAGACAGATGATTCGCTGTGGCGACCCCTGAAGGGTAAAGCCGAAAGAGAAAGAAGAAGAAGAAGGTCCCTACTCTTCTGAGAACACTCCCCTCTACATTGTAGAACATGGTTGCAAGGATTCCATTCAGCCACAAAAGCATTAGTGAGGTCGGGTACTGATGTTGGGCAATAAGGCATGGCTCACAGTCAGCATTCCAATTAATCCCAAAGGTGTTAAATGGGATTGGGGTTAGGGCTCTGAACATGGCGGTCAAGTTCTTCCACTGTAAACTCAGCAAGCTATTGGCGAGTAATGCTGTGTATGAATTTTATAACTGACTGGAATTAGGGGACCTAGCTCTTACAGTGAAAAACAACCTAGACTTTACAGTTGGCATTGTATATTTAAACATGTAACATTTTCTGACACCCACCAAATCCAGACTAGTTAAACAAAATGCTGAATGAAGCTGCTAATCCAGTCAAATAGTATGTAATTTTTTTATGAGTCATATTCTTAGGCATGCCAGCATTTGTGTGCTCTTCATAGACTAAACAAATTTATCTGCATAAGGGGTGCAAACTAAAGGCTTGCATTATTCTGATTTTGTTGGTCAGCACAAAAAAAAAACTTTCTTGACAGAAGGATTGAGTGCCTCAGGTAAAACTGTGTTCCATTTCTGGAGTGAACTTCTCTTAAGAAAATGCCAGCATTCACACAGACGTGGGTGTTTGGGGTTTTTTGCTCTCTTACACATTGTGTGGGAGTAACAAAATAACATATCACAAATGTTCCCACTTACCACAGAGCAACCTTTGATTCGAAATTACTTCACACCTGTGCTGTTTCACACAGACATGTTTATTCACACATGCACACACACACACCAGACACATTATCATAAACCCTTCCCATGCAGTTCTACCTTTTTTTGTGTATAACTAGAAAATACAGACAATCAGTTTCGGGGAGCCATGCACTAGCTCTTTATCAATGCTAGTTTCTGACCACACAGCTGATACTTTTGTCTGATAGACGACTCTCAACCAAACAGTGACGTATATTAAAATACACTCAATAAAGTCTGATACACTCAAACTAGTGTAATACACACTACCACAACATGTAGTGCCATAGCTGTAATAGCCCACTACCCATATATGTGGTCAGTAAGGGTCCTATAGGGGTCTCTTTTCACTGACAGACAGAGTTGATAAAAGCAACAGATACAGTCCGTAACTGTAAGCCTACAAAGTGTTCATATACTGTAGGCATTTCTGATATACAGGTAAATCTGTGCACATATGGAGAAGTTTTTTTCTTGGTGTTGGGGACAACACTGATTCAAGCCATACAACAAAGTCAATACAAGGTATCATAAACACTGGTTTTTTATGTAGCAAAATAAAGGTCACTGCATTAAACATTGCAATGTAATTACTCACTACATGCTTATTGTTGGCTTTATCCAATTTTCAGTATAAATCATATCAAAAATGTGTTTATGCTATATTTTACTTGTCTAACTAAACTAATCTAAACTAGGCTGCTAACCAAAGCCACCAGTATTATTGCATTGGGGAAGCAAAGCCTTAATGGAGAATGGGGGTGTTGGGGTGGTGGTAGGGGTGTTGGGGGGTCTTTCACAGTATGTAACATGTCACAGAGCATTTGACACAGAACCACAGGCTGTGTGATTCTACATCTTGGGCAAGTAATAAATCAGCCCCATCTTAGCTGTGCTGTTGTTCTTAGGTCCTCAGGAGTCCAAACTAATCAGTCCCTTGTCATTTGTTAACATTAAGTAAAACAATATAGATGCCAAAAGATTAAATCTTATTTTGATGTTTTTTTTTCTCTGAAAGAGAGGGAGGGCTAAACCCTGCCAGTGGACATCTGTTAAAAGCACTTTGTTAGTAAGCTGTAAATAGGAGTTTGACTTGCAGAAGGTGCAGTTGGAGGCATAAGATGTGCACTGCAGAAAATGTGCAAACTGTGTGCAAAAATTATCACATCTCTCAGAATCTCACCTTTCATTGTGTACTTAAACTAGGTTTATCAGTCCAATGGGAAACAAATGTTTGTTCTTAGAGCTAAATGTTTGTGGGCAAAAGCATCTCTAAGAGTGAGATACAGGCCTAGCTGGAGAATTAGAAAACATCCAAGCTATTTCTTTCTAAAAGCTATTTTTGTACTATCACGTATTATTTTTTGCCACTTTCCATAAGTTCCAGAATTTAAAAATTTGGGGGGTTTTTTGTTTTTTTGTGTTTTTTTGTTTGTTTGTTTGTTTGGTTTTTTTTACCAATGTATGAATATAAACAGGGGTTGACATATTTTTTTTTGCTCTAGTACTCTAATGAGTACCTACATGAATTAATTTGTATGCACTAAACTGAAAAATTTTCCACCTTACCATGGACGCTTGAACCATTACAATCCTCCCTCCGAGCAACCCCGTCGCGCATGCACATAGATAGATTTTTTAAACTATATTTTTGAACACTGCCAAAAGGTGCTGAACGTGCAAACTGACCTTTAACCTGAATTAAATTACAGGTCGAGTCACCCACAAGGATTATTTGGCACCAAAATTTTTAAATCAAAATTCTAATATGCTGGGTGTGTCTGCTTTCTCGCCACTGGCCGAATCGTGAAAGGCAAGGTAACAAAGCCACTCGGAGCAAGTTTCTGAGTTCAGCCTGTTTCTGTACTTTGTTTCCATGGCTGTCAAGTGAGAAAAAGCGTCTCGCAGAGATCTGTGGAACGGAAAGGCAAGATTGTTTTAACTCCATCTCACTCAGATATCCTGGACCACAGGGGCAGAGAACTCCTTATTGGACTGGAGAACGAGTCTCATACTGGCGGGCTGCGAAGTCGAGGGGGCGGGGTGGGGTGGGGCGCACAGTGACAGAAGCGCTGAGATCAGACCTGATCTGACTGAATTTTGATTGGTGCAGAAGCGAGGCTCCGCGGACCGGTGGAACCCTATTTAAAAATGTCATTATTATTTTTCTTTTTAAGGTTTTCCTTACGTGAGTGGTGGTACTTTGAGATCCATTATGTTACTCAAATTAGGTACACTTTTGCACTGTGAAGACTGAAAACTGCTGCACATTTGCGTACCACTTACTGTATGTCAAACCCCTGAATATAAAGATGTTTTACCCAATAACTACCTTAAATTATTTAGCAACAGCTCTGAAAAATATATTAATGTTTGGTAGCAGACATGGGGGTGTGGAAAAATTAAGCATCTTAATGATTTACAGGATAAACTATTACTTTTTTCATATCAAACTATTAAACAAAGGGGGCAGGTAAGCTGTATGCAAGCTATATGCATATAAGACAAAGAACGTTCAGGACCAATAACAATAAGAATAATGCATGAATAAAATGCAAAGAGGTTGAGCAGCTTAAGCTATGGTGTTGCTAGGTAGTTGCTGTAGTATTGTCTGTGGTTATAAGGTAGCTCCTAGGTTGTTGCTAAGGTATTCCTAAATGATGGCTAGGCTATTTCAGGTAGCTGCTAGGGTGCTAGAAATAATTATTTTCAACAAAACACATTTATTGGCACCCCTGCATTTAAAACTTAGTACAACCTCCCTTTGTCAATAAAACAGTCTTCTTCTGTAACGTTTTATAAGGTTGGAGAATACGGAGCTGGGTATCTAAAACCATTCCTCTTTACAGAATCTCTCCAGATCATCCAGGGTTCTAGGTCCTCTCTTGTGCACTTTCTTCTTCAGCTCACCCCACAGATTTTCAGTGGGGTTCAGGTCAGGGGACTGAGATGACAGAAGCTTGATTCTGTGGTCAGCTAACCATTTTTGTGTTGATTTGGACATGTGCTTTGGGTTATTGTCCTGCTGAAAGATCCAGTGAAGACCCAGTTTTAGTTTCCTGGTATATATTTTTACTTAAAATGTCCTGGTATTTCATGATGCCATGTACCCTAACAAGGTTTTCAGGGCCTTTGGAGGAAAAACACACCCACAACATGACAGAACCACAATATTTTACAGTTGAGATGGATTCTTTTCATTATAGCCAGCTTTCTTTTTACATCAAACCCATCTTGACTGTTTATTGCCAACAAGCACCATTATTGTTTCGTCAGACCATAGAACATGGTTCCAGTCAAAGTTGTAGTAGTGTTTTGCAAACTGCAGGCTCTTTGGTGTGTGCTTAACAGACAGAAAAGGCTTTTTTTCTGACATAACTCCAAGCAATCTGTTGGCATGGAGGTGGCGTCTGATGATTTGGAGACTTGATTTGCCTCTCTTACCATTCTCCTGGACGTGGGGCAAAATAAACTTGGGTCCTGTTCCAGGCAAGTTTGTAACAATTCCAGGTAATGTCCACTTTGTAATTTCTGCTCTAACGGTAGAAATGGGCATTTTCATGCAAGTAACTATTTTTTATAACTATTCCCACACTTATGAAGGTCAAAACACTTCTCTCTCATTTGGTTTGTGTATTCTCTTGTCTTTCCCATGCTGATGGGAATTTGGCCTTTGTGTTACCTCATATCTGTACCCCAGTTAATCAGGAAGTCATTGATTACAGCTGGAAAGTTCTTGCACACTCAAATCAACTCGCACTCCATCAAACAATAACTGAAGTGGGAAACATGCTTCAGTTAAATTGTGTTCACTATAATTTCCAGGGGTGCCAATAATTGTGCCACATGTGTTTTTGTTGAAAATAATTATTTCTTGATGAGGGTTTTTTCTCTGAATGAATTTATTTCAATGAGAGGTTGCATTTTTCTCATTTTTTCAGAGTGAGATGAGGCTACTTCGCCAAAAGGTGCATTTTTTCTGACCCTGTTTAATAATCTTTACAAGGGGTGGCAATAATCACGGAGGACACTGTTAATAAGGATATAAATCAACAGGAGTGTTACACACTCTGCCAGTTTAGCCTATTCATTTCACAAAATGAAACCTGATGCTTCATCCATCAGTGGGACTGAAGTCAGTTTCTTAAAATGGCTGTTAGAACTTTGCAGTAATCTTTAGAACGTGCTGTGGTATACACCAATATAAACTTGGGTCAGCTCTGCAAAAAAAGAAAAGCATAAGTAAACAAATCCGGTTGTATTTTGGAAAAAAGCATAAGTTGTCGTTAAAAGCATCTCTGGTTTCTCATGGAACATGGAAACCGCTTCCTGGGTCGCGGGGGAGTGGGCTGGTACCTGCATCCACACTAAACCCATTAGGGCTCTACTGACCCTTCAGTTCTTCCCAGAAATCGTGAGAAGGAGGCAAGCTGGAACCGGTTTGGTTCTGAGCTTTTTTTTTTTTTTTTTAGCAGAACAGACTGGGGTGGTGTCTAGTGGTGGGAAAGGAGGCCAGCTTCCAACATCACGGTTCCCACACAGCGACTGGGCTGCGAAGCCCCGAGAGTTGTGATGCAACCCCTCTCACGTCTCAGCCTGCGGAGGGATAGAAGGGGTAATGAAGGAGGGGGTAATGGGGGGGGGCGGTCATAAAAAATGGAAGTGAAGGATAAAAATGGGTGAAGGAGGTGAAATATTGGGTAAAGAGCATGAGTACTGCTGAAAGAGTCTTAGACTACCTGAGATAAACGGACAGCTGAAATGTGTAACACCTTTAAAAGTTTAAAAGTTTACACAAAATGATATCATAAAATGGTTACAAATACACTGCCTTATCCCTGACATGGTTTTGTGATCATTTGGAAAGAGGATTTTGGCCTGCAGCTGTGCTGCTGGTGGAACAAGTACAAGTAACTGCTACATCAAACAGAAGATGGATCAAACCTGTGTTCTTCTAATCAACTTACAAAATATCAGTGAGTTCAAAGAAAACATGAAATGCTTAATGATATTTATTACAGGCAAAACACAAGTCTGTTTTGCCGTTTTTCTCTGCGCAGTTGTTAGAGGTAGTTCCTCTACTGAGGCCAGAGAGTTTTGCCTGTCTCTCTTTCTCTCTCACTCTCTCACACTTTCACTAGCTTGTTCCCACAGCGTGACAGCTCTCAGAGGAGCCTGAAGCCCATTTTCCACTCTGCTATCTCCACCATCATCAGTGATGCCCTTTGTGTGTGTTTGTGCATGTGTGTGTGTGTGTGTATATGTGTATATTCCAATTGTGAAATCATTCAATAGCCCTAAACACCCTAAAGTTAATATGACAATAAATCTGAAAAATAGGCAGCCAGGGCTAATTGTGACTTTGTATACAATAAATCTCTGTATGTAAATTTAGTAAGGGAATGGTTTAGAAATCCGTGTACTATTGTTGTTGTTGTTGTTGTTAAGCTGCAAGTCACCGTTGTAGTTGACCATGCAGTGAACTATACACAGCCGCCAGTAGGACGAATAACCCTAAAAAAGTAAAGCCATTTCAGTTCCCATGTAGTTTGTATGAGAATCAATACACAAAGCCAATTTCTCACATGAAGGACAAAAAAAATTAAACCCAGCGAGAATAGATATTGTTTCCTGACATTTTGGGAAATGAGGATAAACACACACACACACACACAAGAGAGCTTGAGATAGTAACGTTTGGGGGTCATGGATCATTAATTGATTTGGGGAGAAGAAGGGCAGGCCCCTCTCACACCCACTCAGTCCTTCATAGTTCAGACTGGAGTCTTCTAAATAATATGGGAAGGGGATTTATGTCAGTTTTTGGAATTTCTTGATAATGTAGTTTTATTTGTATTTTATATTACTGTGTTTATGTAGCTATGTATCTATGTAATTTAAATTCTGCCATTGTTTACAGTTTTTGTGCAAACGTCACTCCAACCACTCATCGTACCTGCTGAACGCATTACTTTTTGGTTCTATAATGGCATGTATGCTGTTACTGCTTTCTGCAAGTGTCTGGTATTAAAAGTTACATCATTTAACGGGGTTAGCATGCAACACTTTGTACTGGCTGCGTTTTAGGGATGCACTGTATGTTACAGGAAGAGAAATTAGTAGGATAATGTAAATTTTTACTAAGGCTCACTATTGGGGGGGGAGCCATCTCTAAATGAGCTGATGACACCAGCCAGACTGGCATCTGTTTCGCAACCTATTTCTTAATATTCAATCAAACTTTAATATTACATCAATCCTAGTGTCAGTCCTTCTCTGCGAAGGACATTTCCCACCACCTATCCTTCACTCCTTCACATTGTTGAGTACAAGTTTACTTAATAAACTGTCATCTCTCTCTTTCGCTTTCTCTCTCTATCTCTCTCTGTGTCTCTCTGTTTTGGCTGACATAAACCTGCAGTTTCTGCACTCAAGTAGCTCTACTCAGTCATTGTTGATTACAAATCCCCCCCAGCATGCCTTTGAAGAGGGTTAGAGTTTCAGAGCAACAGAGCTACGTGTGGGCGCGCATGAATTTCAGAAGAATTAAAGGGGAGTTCCTCACTTTGAGCATGTATGATGTTGGGGTGGGGGGGTGGGGAGCATGTGTGTCTCTGTGCATAAACTCTTACTGTTAGTGTAGAGGAGACAGGGTGTGAATTTTTTTTCTTTGTTTGTCTTTACCATTTCTCTAAGACATCGACATCTTCCCTTCCGTTGGTAAATCATGCAGGTGTGAAGACTCTGTTCGGCTGATTGTTTGAAGGCAGATGCTTGATGGAGGTGAAACATGGCATTTTGGCCCATGCTAACATCTGTGCATGCATGTGTCAAAAGGAGCAGAGCCATTTTCAGCATCAGAAATCATATTCCTTCATACTTTTTAAACATTTTCCCACTTCCATATATTTCCATGGCAAAATAATTTGACAACGAGGAGACATTCCTTTTCAATTGCTATGTCTGGTGGGGGGGAGAAATGCTGTGTGTCAGACTTGCGATTAGCCATAATTGCCATCAGAACAAAGGTAGCACATTAGGAGCGGGAGAAGGAACAAAGCTGGCTCTTTTTTGGATTGAGGAGATGGAAAACATAAAGCGTTAGATTCACTTAATGACGGGGCTTTCCTCAGAAGAGAATAAAAGGACTCAAAATGTGCCAGTTCCTCTGAATAATGTGTCACTCCTAAGGCCACTGCTAAGACAGGAACTGTGTGTATGTGTATGTGTGCGTAAATTTCTAGGAAAACATGAGAAAAAATGCATTACCTGATTTTTTGAGGTAGAACACTTAACTTCTTGGTATTACCTAGTTCAGCGTGTGGCAAAGTGCAAAATACAGGGGATTGCTGGGGGCCCAGGATCACCTAATTAATGTTTTCTGCTTTGCCTGGTGCTGAATAACTAGAGCTGCTGCATTCAGAATTACCATTACAATTACAGTAAATAACCTACATTTGCCTTTAAAACTCAAGAGACTATAGTATCAGTAAACAAGGGCTAAGGATTTTTTTCACTCTAAAATACACTGAAATACCTAACAAGTTCTTTCTATTATGCTGATTAAGGACATATGTACAATTGCATTGGAGCAACTAGGTAGTAAGTAAAACAATCAATCAATAAACAAATGTTAAATCAAGGTAAAATGTTGGGGTTAACTACTGAGTCAACATTCAAATCTGATGTTGATTTGTCATAATTTTTGCATCCTGAAATAAAGTTAAACAGCATTGAAAGTTTAACCTGGAATCAATCGAACATCAAAGCCTTCTTAAACTTATAAAAACGCCTTGACTACAGTAAAACATATAAATATATATATATATATATTTCAATGTAATGTTTAAGCAAAATCTGAAAAATCTCACTATGAAAAATCTCACTATGAAAAATCTCACTATGGAAAAATGGGTCTTTTAAAAGAAGTTTTGAATTCTTCACTTGAAAATTGTTTGTAGTGTTTTCTATGCTATGATTGAATGATTGAATACAAATCCCTAGAATATAAGTCTAGGAGGCTAATGGCTAGAAATACACACATACCCAGTCGATATACAGAATGTCAAAGAACTGCAAAAGCTAAGCTGCTGGCAACTGCAAAAGAAAACATTTGCTTTTATTCTTTTTGGTTAGGTTTAGACTTCCATCCATTTTCTACCCCTTTATCCCACACGCTGGGGGGGGACTGGAGCCGATCCCAGTTGCTACGGGCGAAGGCAGGGTACACCCTGGACGTCGCCAGCACATACATTTGCTCACATCTCTTAAAGGCACATACAGAGAGCACCTAGGGGCAATTTAGTGTATCCAATCGGCCTATCCCCAGTGTACACATGTTTTTGGCGGTGGGAAGAAACCCCACATGGTCACGGGGAGAACGTGCAAACTCCACACAGAAAGACCCTGCGCCCAACCCGGGAGTCAAACCCAGGACCTTCTTGCTGTGAGGCAACAGCGCTAACCCCTGCGCCACCGTGCCGCCTGGTTTAGACTTAGAAAATATTATTATTATGACATATAAAGTGCTTGTCAAAGTTTTTTTTTCACTGATTTCATATAGACTTCACAAATCAACACGGAACTTTTACACTTTGATACATTTGCTCACATCTCTTAAAGGTCCATTTGGCTTGCTCAACAAAAAAATAACCAATAGCCAATCACAATTTAGAAGGCAATACATGTCTGTGTGAATGGCCATTCTAAATGAAATTTTATGAACTCATTAATAATGGAATATACATGCGATTTCCTCAGTTTCAAACAAATCATCCATAAGATGGTGGCAAGACAAGCTACAACATATTTTCCTAAAACATATTTGCACCTGCTGAAGCAGTCAAATCATTCAGCCTTGCTGTCTGGACTGTTCTGGAATGTTCTGCTCTATTCAAACTGTTCTGGAATGTTCTCCCTCATTCAGAAGGTTCTAGAAATGTATCCCTAGTTTGTATGTGTTCATGTAAGACTAACAAGGTTTTATGCCACACCTGTCATTACTGTGTGTGTGTGTGTGTGTGTGTGTGTGTGTGTGTGTGTGTGTGTGTGTGTGTGTGTGTGCACGCTGAATTCCCCTGTGTTGCAAGCGGTCCTTCCGGCAGCGTACGCATTTGACAGCACCACATCATAAAGTCATTACGTTTCTTTTGCAGAACACAATCTCTGTCACTGTCAGTGTAACTCATGTGCAAACTACAAACTACAAAAATCTGAACTTGCATTCAATCGAATGGTGGCCGCTTTGTACAGAAGTAAGATGCTTTGACTAGTGTATATGTGTGTGGTTGCTCTAAGCCCTGGTCGTACTAATGGCCCATAACTTATAAAGCAGTTGTTTTACATCAGACCTCATTATCTAAACTGCTTTTGAGTAGGGCTCAGTGAGATTTTGAACATGAATGAAACTGCTGCGACCCAAAGCTTTGCTCTAAATCACGGCAGCTCTAAGTAGACATAAACAGAACAAGGTCTGGCCTTTTCTCACTGAAGCACTGCTGTACCAATTTACAATCTGCTATATATTCCTGTAATACTTTTTGAAAGCCCAAGAGTATCAGTATGTTATATTTTCTTGAATATTATAATGATTTTCACTTCAATCATGCAATGCTTCATCTGATTGTTGCATTAACTTCTTTCACTTTGACACATAGCATGACATGCCTTCTGTTTATTTACGTCTCCTGATGTGTTTTTAAGAAAAAAAAATGTAATTTACACACATTTTACTTCAAATGTAGTTAGTGAGCTGAAGCTTTGTTCTATAGTTCCACACTCTCTGATTTACTTTTGCAGATAAATAGAAGCTTATACCCCACACACTTCCGCCAACAGACTTGATTATGGGCTTTCTGACACTGTAAGTCATACTGATATTTGTAAGCATGAACAAGAAGGAGAAATTCCTGAAAAACAAAGTACAAAATCCAATTTAAAGGGCTCACATTATTCTTCTATATCATTTTTGGTACATAAACTCGCCCAAATATCATCATGGGATAGCAGGAAAAATGCATGAAACTGGCCTTTTAAGAAAACTGTCTTGCAATTTTAAGTTGACCTGTATACACTAATTGCAGCCATCTTTGAGCCTATGTGGTGTCCATATTTTGTCCACTTTCGAACAGTGCTAAGCAGAAACATTGGCCTTGTAGCTTCAGAAGCAAATATGGAGAAGGGAAAAGACTAGAATATACCAGTATATAAAAGCAATAGTTCAGACCTCTACTCTACACTGCCTTTACAGAAGACACACACTTTATATACCCACACCAATGTACATGCACGGCCAGAGTTGCCAGTGTCAGAGCTGTTACATAACACCATAACACCTAGCAACTTTGCAGACTTCATTTTGCACTTTAACACATCTCTTAAAATGGTGAATGTTGTTCTTTTGACACCTTTGGCAATATTTTCCAATGGCAGAAGACAGCAGTGCTGCAGTTGAGAGACAGGGTGTCACGTCCGTGACAGCTTATAGCTGTCATGATACATTTGTGATAAGTGATAGATCACTCTCACGTAGTCGTGTTTTGATGTTTCATACTTTTTGATGTGAAACATCAAAACACTTCTGTGTTCACTGGATCTGATTAAAGTTCTCTATTTGTGGAAAAAGCTACTGAAACAGTTGATTAATGCAAATTCAATACATACACAATACGTCTAAAAGTTTAGGGACACTGTGCGCTTGGTTATTTGGGTATTAACAGGGAGTTTATTTTCTCATTTATGGCAGCGTGCTTCCAGGAAGGCTCTTCTCCTCTGGGAAGGGATTAGACTAGATGTTGAAACATTGCTAAAAGGATTTGACTAATTAGAATAAAGATAGATGGCACTACAGACCACAGAGTTCAAAGAGAAGACAAACATACAAGACAGTGATAAAAGTGCACAGTTCACAAAGGAGCTATTTACCGAGCTAGGCTTTATTCCGTCTGGATGGAACTTGGTTTAGCATTACTAAATCGGATCAGATATTTCTAGAAGCTTTTCAGTGGTGGACTGGCATCTGTAAAACGCTTTTCCTTCTCCAGGGCCTGTGCCTACCACTACAGCACACACCAAAGGCATGGAGAAATCCTTAATGCTACTGGGAGCTATAACAGGGACCTGGAGTGACTCCTGCTTACACACACACACACACACACACACACACACACACACAGCTGGTGGCACGTAACTGGATACATGTGCTGAAACGTCTGGGCCAAGAAGAGACAACGGGCTGATGTTTAACGGTAACCCACGGCGACCCTCGCACTAGGCTGGGCCTGTAAGCAGAGCTGCTTCACGAGGCCTGCGGTTCATGAGGAACTTTCTCCTTTCGTTTACTGTCTGTGGAAAAATGGAGGAAAGACAGACATTTCCAGCTCCGGAACATCCAGTGAGACATTAAATGTAGCCCCCCCCCCCCCCCCCCAAAAGAAAAAAAAAAACGGTTGGACGTTCCAGTCAGCTGGAGAGACGGCAGACTCATTATTCAGTTATTTTAAAGCATATTATTTAGTAACTACTATAAATTATTCCATGAATATGTGTAATTTAGTTTAACTGAAGTGTGGGCCCACACGGAGCTCCTTACAGTTTGAAGAGTTAAATGTTTCTTTTCTTAGAAGACACAAACACACACACACACACACACAAACTTTTACATATCAAATGATTCACACAGACACCACAAAATATTTAAGTCATCAAAAGTGCTCAGAAACTTATGGCTCTAGCCCATGCATTGAATACACAAAGAAACACTAACCACAAAGTTGCTCTAAAAGGCAAAGCTGAGATGGAAAAGACACACACCCTCTCTCTCACCTACATCAGCCCGACCACACACACACACACACACACACACACACACACACACACACACGCACGCATTTAACCACATAGAAAGGCCACAAGTAAAAGGAAATGGAAAACTCACCAGTTTCTTTTGGGGAAATCATTTAGAGGTGGACCAAGCAAATGAAAAACACTAACACGCTTTCATTCCCTCATACTCTCCAGTGATGACACATGACTTGTTCTGCCTCATATGTTCTGCGAATGCAAGTGTCTGTCATAGCAGAATGTAAATATGAACGTTTGAAGCTTATAAAAGACAGAGTATGTTTGATTTGAAAATTGCAACAGACATTTGACCCTGTATGTTGCACTTTTACAGTGACTTTTTCAGAGCCCTGGTACAGAGCTGGTTAGATTGTGGCATTTATTCACTGTGACTAGAATTTCAGAAAGGCCTAGAGCTATGTTGTTTCTCACCAAAACAATCCCATCAATTATAGATAAAAAATGTAACTGGATGAATCCACTGTCACTTCCTCATTATGCTGGTAGTTAATGTATAGCATACAGTCCAGTTACTGAAGGTAAATGTTTTCTTGGTCTAGATATAATGTAACAGCATGGATAAGTTTTCTCTTGATATTTCAAATATAATAAAAGGAGAATATTGCTACAATCATTATGGAGTTCAGTTATAACAAGCCTTATAAAACTATAAAAAATGAGCAAAACAATTTACCATTGTTCCTTCTTTGAAGGCCTAGAAGGACCTAAGGGCTCCCACTGGAGTGTTATTAGCTAGCCACTGTTTTTCATTAAGTAGCTATGAAATACTTTTTGAATCAGCTTCCTTCACCAGACTTCGGCCCAGACAAGCTCAAAGACAGTGGTTTGGCATGAGAGTGGAGGTCATGGGGAAGAGATGTGATAGGCAGTTTTAATGTCATTAACTTTTTCCATCAACAAGTACTATAGCACTTGTGGTAGCCTAATATCATCAGGCTACTAAGCTTTTGAAGCAAGCTGCCAGCTTCCATTCATCAGGTCAAGCATTTTATGACCCTGTTTGCTAACTAATGTTTATCATGAAGTAGCTATGTAGCAAACTTCCACAAAAAATCCACAAAACATAGACTAACTTGCCAAGACATTTGACAGAAAATATGATATTTGAGTGTACATCGTGAGGAAGAGGAGGGCTTGATGAATTAGCCAAGTAAGCCACACATGAAATCTTTGACTTTGAGATGAAAGTCTTTCAGAGTGGATCAATGTGAAATAGAGAGACCTACTTGGAATGATTTACACTGGAAAGATTAGGGACCAGGGGCTGCAATGTCTACAACAAAAACAGCCATTTCATTTACTACCTAAAAGCACTAGTGAACCTACATATGTACTCTGAATTTTATATTTAGTGCCGATAATGGAATAAGCTAGTTAATAATATTATTAATTTAATGTAGACAAAAGTCAGTAGTCAAAGCTTTAAAAAGGAAATAGGCCAGAAGGCATAAACTTGAGTAGGTGGAAAATGACCGGCCTCACTGTAGAATCAAAGCATGCATATGTTATTAATACTTAAAGCAGTCTGTCTGCAATGTCTACCATCCTGCTTAATGCCAGAGGCCTAAGCTAACAAAGGATCGAGCGCTATTAAAGCACAGAGCCCATACAATACAGGGCCACAGATCAATAGCAGGAGAGATTTCCTTTTCTGACCCTGTATGATGTGAGTTAATGTTCAATGTCGTGGCCTCCATTAGCCAGGATAGTAAGTAAAGCAGGCAGTATTGAGAGAGGATGAAAAGAGACAATGTAAGCCTGTTTGAAGCACCTTTTAAACTAAAGTGCCATTGCGCTTATGTCGAAAGTGTGTGTATCATTTCAAGGGATCCCATTCACTCCCCCAATCCATTTATAGAAACTAAACTGCAAAGCTGTTTTGGGTTTGTCACGGCTATGATATAATCATGAACACACTTACATATGACTGCTCACTCAGTCTACAGCAATTTAGTCCACTTAAGATAAGCTATTGGAGGGAAAGATGTGGGAAATAATTAAACATTGTACTGTTTCTGGCTGTCAGGATGCCAATCACTGCGACTTCAAATTGATCCAGACATCCCTTTTGTCCCTATATGTTTGTGTGGTGCGTCCTGCAACATTGACTCTAGTCTGATCTCATCAGCACTGGTTTGGCCAACTGAGGATGTTAGATCAATGTTGGTGGCTTTTTGTAAAACTTGTAGCATGGGTGCCAGAACCGTTATAGCAGAGGGGGGACATATCCCCGAGACTCTGCACGCGCAACATCCACTCCCGACAACAACCGAGAATTTGCCCGCTCGCACCAAATCCCAAACCACAACCCCCCACCACGACAGAGAATTTGCACGCCCACACCAAACCCCCCAAACATAGACCGATGCGTCCCCCCCCACACACACACACACACATTAAAAATGCTTCTGGCGCCCCAGCTTGTAGGCATATTTCAACAGCACAGTGCCACGGGTGTTTGCCATTAAAATGTTGATCAAAGTGGAGAGTAGTCCCAACCCAAAAATCACAGCACTTGGGAAAAAGTAGACAAAGCAGATAGACAAAGACAACAAGCGCCCAGATTCTCTGAACCTTTGTAATAATTATTAAGCTCAGTGACATGTCTGGGCTCATCCTTTTTACCAAATTCTACAGCTGTTTAATCAGCCATCTGCCCATTTTTATTATAGTTAGGTTGCCAGGAATTTGTTGAAGAGAGCTGTTTCCTTTAAGCACATTAAAAACATCAGTTCTGGCATTTTCAAGTTCAATTTTTGCAGGAAACGTAAGGTGACAGTGAACTGTTGGAAGGCGCTTGTTAGTCTCTTTGTGTGTGAGGGACCTAAGAGACAAAGAGAGGTTGGGAATGTTTTTTTCTTTTAACTGTTTTTAGCTGTTTCATGTATTTTAACATATTTATTTTAACATGCTTGCATTATTTTGTGTTTTATTTTTTCATCTAAAGTCCACTTGTGACATTTTATGTTTGTGTGGTTTCGTGTACCAAAAATACAATAATTTCTTATTTAGAATTAATTTGAATAAAACAGGCTGGGTTTTTTTTTACTATGCGTCTGGTGTATCAGATATGGGTTCATGTAAAAGCAAGCAATTTTACACCATTTCTGATGGTCTCTTCATCATGAAATTGTATCTACAGCAATCAGCCATATCATTAAAACCACCTGTTCAATATTGTTTAGATCCCACGTGTGCCACTAACACATATCTGACACATCAAGGCATGTGCCCCACAAGACCTCTGTGTGATGTGTTGTGGTATCTAGCACCAAGTAGAACATCCTTAAATAGTAAAAGATGGCCTCCATTTTGCAACTTGTCGGACTTAACAGATGCTGGATCAGAATGAGGAATCTGGAGGTCAACACCTTTGTCATGTTCCTCAAACCATTCTTGAACATTTGTACGTGTGGTAGAGTGCATTATCATGCTGAAAGAGAACACTGCCATTAGAAATGACTGTTGCATCAAGGGGTGTACAGTACTTTGTGGGCAACAATGTTTTGATAGGTGGTACATATCAAAGTAACATACACATGAATGCCAGGACCCAAGGTTTTTAAGGCAGAAAATTGTCCATAGCATCACACTGCCTCTGTCGGTTCACCTACAGTGTATCCTGATGCCATCTCTTCTCCAGGTAAGCCACACACACATTGTAGACGCTTTTGGTTACTGGTTAATGGCTTTAATAATATGGCTGATCAGTGTATAAATAACCTCTGTTTTGATTGGCTGCCCTGTATTGTGTTTCTTTCAAAAAAAGCATTTCTTTTTTTTGTGAAACACGCTTTATAACATCACTGTAAATGAGCAGAGTTAAGATGCTCTAGGCTGAATAGGCAGATATACATAAATGTGTAAGTTTTCATGATATTATGAAAGTGAATATGATACAACAGTGATACATCAGTTGTTCCAATGTAATTTCCACATATGGACTGGTTTTGAAACATTGACAGTGTTTACATACTACATTTTTATATAAAAGCAAGGAAACTTTTGTTTTCCACGATACAGGTCTTTAAAACTACACAAAAGAAAGAAGTACAAAATTATGATAAGGTACATGGGCACAAATTTACTGATCGTGTATTGTATGTATGTGCGTGTGTCTGTATGCTGGTAATCCAGTCAGTCGCGATAGAGTTACCTCGATGACAGACTGAGGTGATGCCATCATGCATCCATGTGTAGATTAGTGCGGTTATGGTAACATGATGACACGAAGCGTGGGCTGGGAGGTTTTTAATGAGGTCGGCCTCAGTGGTTTTTGGAAAAGAATGAAAGTCAGAGTGAGAGGGAGATGGATGGATGGAGCAGCCGCAACTTCAAAGTCGTCTCTGGATCTGACTGTGCTATTGGCCTCAGAGGGGACCTGCTACTTCGCTTAAGGACAGGCACACACATGCACGCACATTAACATTCATTTGTACAGTGTAGCGATTTGTAATGATTGCATAAATGGAGTACCTTTGACTGACATCTAAACTGTCAAAGAAAAGTTATATATGAAATCGTATCAAAGAAACAGAAGATAACGAACCACCAAAGCCACTTTGGCCTTCTCAAACCATTTTAATCACTGATTCTCATTCTGTGAATGTGGCTCCCTCTAGTGTGTGGAAGAATCCAAGACAGCAATGGAGCAAAGGTCTCATTTCATTTCAAGTTTAAAGACATTTATAGGAACAATATAGTGTTTTTCAACTTTACCTCTATTTCCTTGTGTATTTACTGAAAATAAGAAGTGTAATATAATACACTTAGTAAACAAACTTACAATAGAAGCCAGTGGGCAGTTGCCTCAGCAGAGGTTAGATCAAAAACAGTCTAGTATTCCTTTAATTCCCCTTCCCCCATCCCACATTGCTCTTCTAAATTCGGAATCAAGGATTTGTGCTGTTCTAGCAAGCACGTCTTACCATTATAATTAATCCATGTTTTATACACTGGCAGAAAAGCGTACACTCCTGGAAAAGTTTAGTCCCTCAAGGTACAAACAATGTACCCTCAAGATATAATGTGTGTACCTTAAATAAGTTTTGAAGGTGCACTTCATTCACTTTTCAAGGGAAAAGAGGCTTATTTGTACCTGTTCTAAAAAAAAAACTGCCTGCTAGGATTGAGGCCTCTCTAACAAAAGGTCATTTTTTTCTGAGAGCATAGGGACAGTTAGGGAATGTACAGAAACACGTTTGTTATGATCAAGTCATTTTGAAAGAGACTGAGTTAGGAGCTAAGGCTTTAGCCCAGTCGTAAACGTTTTGCAGTCTCTAGATTAGACTGCTATCTAAAGAAACAGTTTTCAGTGTTTTAGTGAGATAATGGGATGATACCATCTTAGCTTTACTTCCCAGCTACTAACTTCAGAAACCACAGCCAAGAGAAGTGTATGAGTGTATTCATATTCATTGTATGTGAGTGTGTGCTACTCTCATTTATATTTTCATCAGTTACTTGGAGAGCCATAGCTTCCTCGCATCAATACCCCAAAAAACTTCAGGCCTGTAGCAGCGGATTCAGCTGAGTAAGGAGGATTCAGATGACAATTTTAAAAAATGTCTTATGCTTAAAAAGTAGGATAAATGTAGGATAAGCTTCTTGGTGGGGACAAGTAGTGCATCTGATTACCAAGCAGGTAAACACAAAAATGAACAAGATGAAACATCTACAGGCAGCCATTTCAAAGCTCTCAGGTCAGATTCATCCCTGTTTATAAGGGCTTCCAAATTTTGAAGCACTAACAGTTATCACTACTACAAACCTGATTCTAGATTCCTGCTTCTAAAGTGGTTTCTGAATATACACCATGTGTAAAATACACCATGCCCTTGCAGTTTGGCTATATATTTCCATTTTGTTCATTTTCATTGTTCATAGTAAGTTATACTGTGTTCTAAACAACATCAAAAAGTATGCACCGCTATAACAAAGGACTAGATGTGGGTTCAGCCAGTTCAAAGCAAATGTTGGGGATGTTTTTACAGAAAAACTTTGGGTGACTATTGAATTCTCGTGTTTAGATTCACAGCTCTAGTTTTGAAATAAAGAAGCAAATTTGGACTCCTAACATGTCTTGGCTGATTAACTACAGCTGGGGTGAGTGGAACATGTTTGGCTAAATGACTTCTAAAAAGGCAACTGGGCTTTTCAAATTCTGTAAAAAAAAATTAAAAATGACAAAAACACACTTGATTTTAATGCTGGATCAGGCATCAATTCACACTTGTTGACAGCACTTGTTGGCACTTAGAAACAGTATCAACTGACAGTCACTGACTTTCCAGAGGCTGAATTTCTTTCTCCTGCCAATCCTTATATGCCAATATTTGTCTTGAATAGCCTTATTCTGGGTAAAGTTAGACCCAAGATTGAGCCCAGATAAAGTAACTGGATGGCTCTTGGGGACTCACAGATTTACAGTACCATAGTCATGGAGAAATTATTCCTGCTCTGACATTTTCCAAGAGCAACAGCATGCTACTTGGTACGAGTGCCAAATGCAGGCTTTTTCACATCCCAGGTGGATAGGTGTGTGTGAGCATCAGATTGGTCTTCTAAATTCAAGCATGTAGAAGGAGAACAGCATGCTTTGTACTGTAGGACATGAAGCAATTCAGCCATGAATGCGTTTGGCATCAAGAGCTTCCAAAAACTGAGCCTGGAATATTTACCCCTCAAATATTTAATGCATTTCCAGTCTCCAGCTTTACGCAGAGGTTCCACTAAACAGTAAAAAACATGACACCTGCAACACTGTCAAAGAGTGGTATAGGCCAAAATGTTGACTATTGATGATGTTGACTATTGAGAATGACCATGTACTCTTTGACATAACAAAACTTTGTTTTCAGAAATGGCAACTTTATGAGAGTAAGAACACTTACTGCTCTTAACCTTGATGTGAATGAAAGGAAAACAATTTTAGTTCAACAGATATACAGATATGAAATGTTCGCACAATGTAAAGTGTAGGTGGCCTTTTCAAATCACAACAGAAATGAAGCCAGAATGTCATTTTTTTCAATACAAACTCCAAAAGAATCATGGCATAAAAATGGCTAAATGTAATGTTTATAAACTGGTACTTTTGCCCAATCTGTTTTGTCATCTCTGCTGTCTGTAACCGCTTCAGACATTTAGGACTTTAAGGACCTTAAGGATTTCTACAATGTCCCTTTCTTCTTCACAGTTTAAGCAGAAACCAAAGTGAAAGCATGTTCATTTTCCAGTGTAGATGTTTGGAAAATGGTTATGAAAAATAAACCTCAATATGCTAAAATGTACTGAATTACCTTTTATCATTTTGTTAATGAGATATATGAGGGTAAACAACATCGTAAAGTTCTTACAGTTCCCTATGCCAAGAAGGGTTTTTTTTTTATATCTATATGTCTAGACAAAGAACCGTTTACAAAAATGCATTGAAGAGACACCAAAGAGATAAGATCAATAATGGAAACTTCACAGAAACTAGTTTATTTCACAAAGGTTTGAGAGCTCTGGACTGGAAAACAGCTCATTGTTTCAAAAACCACATGTTCCACTGTTTAAGTGTAGGCCCTTCAAGCACAACAGTGCGGGCTCCACGTCTAAATACTACTTAAAAACTTTGAACTGTCTTACTTCACTTGCATGATATGGGGGCATTAAAGTGGCCTTTTACAGCAAATACCATCCAATTTATCACAACAACTATAATTGAAACCAATTACATGCCATTGCAAGGCATTATTTACTACAGTCTATACAAAGCTGAAGTGCACAAATTGACATGCCTTATGTTTCTTCATATTCAAAACCTTGAAACTATAAAAAATATAAGAATCAACAGAACAAAATCTCCCCAAACATTTAGAAACTTTCTTAACATTTCTTCCCATAGAATATGTCACAGTACTTTCTCAGGGTCATTCCAAGCTTTATTGACTTTGTTAGACTGACAGCAACGAGGGCCGATGTGTCACGATTCCGGTCTGCGGCCGCTTGAGGTCGCAATGGGACTATGGACTGGCCTCCTTAGACCTCCTCAGTTCTGTCACCTTCTGTATTAATGTTGGTCAATCCATAGTCTCAGTGATGGAGCATTACCCTCACCTTACCCTTGTTTATGTCCTTAGTTATTTAGTCTCTCTTTTTGTTTCTGGCCCTCGAGCCTTTTTTCTGTTCTTGTTTTGGTTCTAATAAATATCATCTCTCATGGAAGTCAGCGACTGTGCCTCCTGTTTCTCACCTGGACATAAGCTGTGTCCGAAGACAAGTTGTGACAGCATGGTCTCTTAGCCCAGAGGTCCCCAACCACCGGGCTGCAGACTGGAATCGGTCCATGAGTCATTTGGTACCGTGCCGCACAGAAAGACAGAATAACAAATATTTTATTGATCATCGGAGTCACGTGATACGGTACATAAAATATTTAGCCCACAAGCTAGCAAAATGAGTAAAAAACAAACACACTTTGTTTTTAGTTGTATCTATACCGGTCCGTGAAAATACATGAAACTGGTTCATGGCACGAAAAAGGTTGGGGACCGCTGACCTGAAGAAGACCATTCCATTATTCAGATATTCTGAATTTTTTAATTCTCATATTAAACATCCCAATATTGCAACATTGCAATGTTTTAATATTCTAACCTTTTAATACCTTGAAATTCCAGGAAAGAAACATAATTAGAGGAATAATCTTACATTTCTGTTTCTATTCAGTTTATTCATTTTCATTTGCTATATTCTGTTGTAGAATGCAGAATAACACATTATAACATATTATACAGAAATAACATATAATGCCCATGAGAGTGCAGTTGCCTTTCTTTTCCCATACATACTAACATTCTCCTGTTCTTGACCTTTTCCAACTCATCAGTCGTATTCCCTTTCTGCTTTGGTCAATCTGGAGAAATTCAGTATTTTACTCTGTATGTGTGTGTATATATCACACACACACACACACACACACACACACACACACACACACACACACACACACACACACACACCTGATTTGCAGGAGAGAAGAAAGACAAATTGTTATTGGTAGTGATACATTGTATAAAATAAAAATATTAGCGATCTATCAAAACCTCTAATTTAGGTCGTTACGTTTAGAAACTAACTTTCTAGCGGCTTTAATTGGTAAACATTTCTATTGGTTTTCATATCTATTCCGTTTATTAATTTTCATTTGCTATATTCTGTTATAGAATGCGTTCACTCTAACAGCCTGTGGTGCAGTGTGAGTGTGGTCGTTAGATTAATGGCCTCTGGCTCAGCTGTAGATCAGTGTATGTTTGGTGATGATGGTGCCACACGGGCACTGGACATACTCCAGGTGTTCCCCCAAGGTGAGCTGCACCACGCTGCATGCCTCCATGCTGGGTACTTAACCAGCATCAATATTTATCCAGCTGCATGAAGGGGCATTAGTGTGTAGGCCATATACTTAAACCACCACCTAAAGCCAAGCACAGAAATAACATATTATTCCAATGAGAGAGTGCATTTGCATTTATTTCCCCATACATACTCACATTCTCCTGTTCTTGACCTTTTCCAACTCAGCTTCATCATATTCAGCGTTGGTCAGTCTGGAGAAATTCAGTATTTTACTGTGCATATGTGTGTATATATATTGCACACACACACACACACACACACACACACACACACACACACCTGATTTGCAGGAGAGAAGAAAGAGAAACTGTTATTGGGAGGGATACATATATATATATATATGTGTGTGTGTG
>JBBIGA010000146.1:22771519-22783402 GCA_037576975.1 Alestes dentex
TGTGTGTGTGTGTGTGTGTGTGTGTGTGTGTGTGTGTGTGTGTGTGTGTGTGTGTGTGTGTGTGTGTGTGTAACCCCAATTACAGTTTATACCCAAACATTTCTGTATAAGATCATAATATCAACCACTTTTTCAATTGTGCACACATTCCACATCAAATATAATCTAACAGTAACATTCTTCCCTTCTGTTATTAAGTTACCATTATGGAAAAAGTTACCACCTATAAATAAATGAAAAGAAACCAATTACTTGCCTCAATTCTTGGCTGTATGCTGAGATGGCTCCGAGCTGTTTTGCTTGCTTATCTTTGGCATCACTGTTTGCTGTCACTGAAAAAATAGCATTTGTTAAGAACGCCACCACTGCACCCAAGATCACAGTTTGATTGCACTAGTAATTATAAACCATTATAAAGTAATTATGACACACATGTTTATTTACAGAACTTACTTTGGCAACTTAAACTATTTCAACAGTTTGAATGGGCTTTAAAATAACTATAAAAATTCTTTGCACTAGAGCCAGGTTTCTCAACCACTGGGCCGCGGACCACTGATGGGCCGCGAAGGCCTTTGATTGGGGTGCAAATCTAAAATCGAGACAGGCAATTGGTCCGCAATTGGTTATTAATATCATCTAATGTGGCCAAATGGGCCTTGGCAACATGCTGTGATAGATATGTGGGCCTTAATGTTGAAAAGGTTGAGAACCATTGCACTAGAGGGTCACTGGTGTAGTTATAATAAAGTGTTGTTCTGCTCTAACAACACTTCCTTGCTATTTTTTTTCCCCCATGAAAGGTGCACTTAAAGGTTATTAGTTAAAGGTGCACTTATTTGAACCATTAAAGGAACAGTTAATGGAAAGGACTGAAAAGTTAAATAAATAGTCTAACATTTTCCCTCAAGACAAAAACAAAAAAGAGATGTGCATGAAATAGAGTTGGATGTAGCACAGGTTTGTATACAGCACAGAGCTTGTACTCCCACAGGCCTAAGTACACTAGATGGCATCCTCGAGTAATTGTATGAAATATGAACAAATCTGACACTCACAAAAATCTGATATTCTTTAAACTTAAATTGTTTAGAATTATAACCAGAAGCAGTAAAACAGGCACAGTAAAGTTAGAAGACTAAAGTATTAGCAGTAGCATAAATGCTGTAAAATGCTGCATTACCTTTGTAATAAAATTTCCGACGTACTCTGCCTAAGGGAGATCCTTTTTGTGTTGTTTCCTGACTGTTATCTGTTAATGTGTAAGCACACAAAACAGAAAGAAAACTGGGAGATGAACTTTTCCCTCAAGTGGGTATCAGATGCAATCACTGCAGGCCACAGGTCACTTAGCAACAACAGCAGCAGCAATGCATAGAGGACAAAATGCCCCATAAGGATGTCAGAAAGAAGGTCTGACGTAGAAAAAAAGGCCATAAACTGATCATTTAATACGTTGGTGCTTTACGTAGTTTTATTCAATGTCCTTTGGAAACCTATAGGCATAGAAAATAAACCAACAAGAAAAAACATGCTAATTGGTTAATGGGTTAATGCAGGCTTGGAAGTAAAGGGGAACGTCTTTTTTTAAGGAAAAATGTTGGATTGTTGCTTAAATGTTATAAACAACTTTAAAGTCATAAATATTTTACATTACTCCACACAACAATATCAACAACAACAAAAACAACAATAATAATAATAATAACAATATTAATAATAATAATAATAACGAAGAAGATTATGATGACGACGATGTTTTGTGAATAAAACGTGTAACACTAGTGAAGGGTGACCCTTCCTGGGAGACTGGAGGAAACTGACGTGATGGGCGTGGACCCTCACGCCCACCGTGCTCCGTCATCGCGTTACGTCACACCCAGTCTGTAGTGGCTGGGACGCGGTGTACTCGGTCAGACTTGCGCTGATCTGGGAGTGGTGTAGCTCTGCTGAGAGCTCTGTAAGGCTAATAGACTGGTGTTATTAGTTTACTGAGTAAGTACCTGAGTATCAGAAGAGACTGATCAGGGTTTGATAGCCTGTGAATCCGTTTTGACTCTGAAGTTAGCTAACCGGCTAATCCGGATCCCGGTCTGTGAGGTGTCCGTTAGTTCCGTTAGCTCACACGGTGAGATTGTGTGAGGGTCGGTGTCAGAGCCGAACTGACAGAAGACCACCACCATGGGGTCCAGAGCGTCGTCGCTGCTGAGAGAGGAGGACATCGAAGAGATAAAGAAGGAGACTGGATGTAAGTAGTTGCTGGCCCATACAAGTCTACTGGCTGGTACTTTAGGTGAGATTAGCATTGTTGCTAACAATATTTCTCTGTCCTGGGGGCTAAGAGGGGGTGTGGACCACAGGTAAGAAGCCACCTGGGTAAATGTTCAGTAAACGTGGAAGGAGAAATGTTATCTAAGAAACAATCTACAGTAATCGTGTCCTAAAGATCACTTAATTGAAAACTAATATGTCAGCCTAGTTACAGCTGGTGGTCAGGGAGTTGCCCCTGCGATCAAAAGGTCGTGGGTTCGAATCCTAGGACTTCCAGTGCGACCACTGAGGTACCCTTGAGTAAGGGACCGTCCCCACATACTGCTTCCCGGGCGCTGTGTTCTCGGCTGCATGCTTCTTCACTTGGGGAATGATTTAAATGCAGAAAAAGAATTTAACACTGTGTGCTGTGGTGTGTTCACGTGTGACAAATGGTCACTTTACTTTACTTTATTCTACTAGAGGACTGTTGTGGAGCTTTCTAGTTTACACACCATCTTTCCACATAGGAACTGGTGTTCTGTTAGATCCTACTCTTCTTTTTAGTTCCTTTCCAACAGCAAAGCAATCCAAAACATGTCCAACAAGACAGAATGGAATTATACCTGATAAAAAACAGGTGTTTGAGTGAAGTGGAATTGAGGATTATGTTTCTCTCAAATAGAAGAACTGGAAAATACCCAGAAAACACAACTCCTTTACAGTGTAATGAATTACATTGACCTTTGAAAATGGTAAATGATAGTAAGTGTGTTACAACTGACCCTACTGCAACAACCAGAACAGGTAAATAAAGTTTATTCTGGATCATTAGAGTTCAGACTGTGAAAGTCACTTCTAATAATATAGTGCAGTAAATGATGGAGTGTCTATATGATTGTGTAAACTTGTCTAAAAAGAAAAGTATAGTGTCTAAAACCACAAGACAACTCTGAACATTTTTGTGTACTTTTTTAGTATTCCAATTATACTATAACCCCAGCAAGCACTCGGAAATGTTAATGGTTTTCTTGCCTGTTTTTTCTCTTGAAATGACAGGTTCTTTAACTGTAATTTTCACACATTGCTCACATGATTGTGGTTTTGTTACACCACTTCTTTCTGACCAGCATTGTGTGTTTCTCAGCTGTTCGTCTGTTAGCTGTCACATTGAGGAAAGAGCAGGGATGACCAGACTGAAGCTACGGGGAGTTCTGTCACAACTTACCATTACTAAATCGCAAGCTTACCATTACTTAAGAAACGCTTGTTGACAGGTGTGAATAAGGGCATCCTTGCATTGGACCCAGTTGCCATGTACTGTATCCGAGCACAACTACACTTTATGTCTGTCGTGGACCAAAGTCATTCTTTTGCGAGCATGTTTAAGTATGAACTCATTGTGGGGAAGAAGTAGTTTAAGTATGAACTCATTGTGGGGAAGAAGTAGTTCAAAAATCACAATTACAATTTTAGGTCTGTTGTGGTATTTTTTGCCGAAAGATTTTAGGAATGTGTCTTCTAGCTGTGTTACTGCAATGCTAGACCCATGGTACAGTTCTTTTGTGACTTAAAGATTTATAATGAGTTAGGTTTTTAGATTTCATTTAATTTACCATAATTTAAGCAATTTCTTCCAGATATAATTAGTTTTTCTTATTCTGATTCATAGTTTAGGTCTCCGAAAGAAACAATCCTCTCTCATTTTCACGTTTTTGTACTATGTTGTATTGATTACCATTCATTATTTTTCCCACCCCTGAGTTACCTCCACTGATAATGTCGATTTGTCTCTTTTCTGGAATATGTAAAGTTATATGCCTGACCTCAAGAAAGATGATTGTAAACTTGTTTGTTTTTGTGATTATTTGCCACCTTTTATCATATTTTGTCTAATAAATCACTCGCTTTCTGTCTCTCTGTGTTCTTGCAGTCTCCCACAGTCAAATCACTCGGCTGTACAGTCGATTCCACAGCCTGGACAAAGGAGAAAATGGTGCCCTCAGGTATGAATACACTGTATGGTTTAGTCAGCTACAAGGCACAATTGTGTTATTTAACAAGATGATGTTGCAAAGTTGCCTAGGCATATCTCATATGAGGAAGTAAAATGGGGGTTAAACAAGAAGGATTTGAGAAATCACTCGTTTCATTGTAGCTTCAGGAACTGGGCATAAATAAGTTCTTACCAGGCTGTTCATGATTAGCCTGCTCCAAAGGCTTCTGTGTCTAACCTCTTATTGTCCCTTATAAGTTAATGTGTTTAAGAATAGCTCATTCATTTTAGCAGCCTGGTTAAAGTCTAGTGTGCTTTGTGGGCTGTTAATATATGCTGCCATGTCACACATAATGAACGGGTAATTGCTGGTGAGACAATAACGTCTGACGTAACGTCTTCTTAAAATGTGCATAATTTCTATTTGTGCAGGGAAAGGCACGCTCAATAGGGTTCAGATATATACAAGTGTAAAAGTGAAAACTGGTGTGATTTTGTGCCATAATGTGGATTTTACCATATTATGCATAATGTGACAAACCCAAGGTGACCCCCAGGACAGGTAAACTTAATCTTAAACTTAAAAAAAAAAACTTAAATCCAGCTTGATGTTTAATGGTTGTTGAAGTCAATGTTTAAAAAAGTGTTGTAGAACCTAAAACGTTGTATTTGCAATGTGTAGTTACTCATATCCCCACCTTGTGAAATTGTCTCGGTAGTGTGGGTTGTTTTTTTTTTTTGGGTTGTTTTTTTTTTTAGGGCAGAGTTAGGCTCTGTTTGCACAATCAACACAGTGGATTACTGTGCGTGAGAACTGACCTCTGTACGTTATAGCTGATCTTTTTATCTTGGGCACTTTTCATGGCTTTGTGTAATCCAAGCCCTGTGTTTGGATAGAAAGCTTTAATGCCTGACCTTTATCAAACTTCAGCCTAAACAGTAGTGCTCAGGATAGGTTGTAGAACTTTATTGAAGAATTTTCTGGAAGCAGCACTCGCTTGGAAATTCCAGTATCGGGAGGTATCAAGAACGTTCCAGTATCAAGAGGCAACAAGCAGGAAATCTCCTTATTGACATAACGAAAGGATTTTGTTTAAGGCCTTGTTCAGACAGGCAACGATTTTTCGGTATGTCTGATTTGATTTTCTGCAGTCTGAAAACCTTTCCCAGTCATTTTCAAATCTAATTTGGTGTAACCAATCAGAGCGAATTTCATATGGCTTTATACACAAGCAGCAGACCTTGGCATGAGAATGTTTAGCAAAAAAGTTGATGTGTCGTTGGACAGCTAAATGCACTCAGAGGGAAGGCACTGATGAGGCGGGGGGATCAAACTTGTGATCACCCGTAACATTAAAACCACCTGCCTAATATTGCTATTAGCAGCAGGTTCTTTAAGGTTTGTAGGTTGCAAGGTGGGGGCCTCCATAGATCAGACTGGTTTCTCCAGCGCATGCCACGGAGGCTCGGTCCGTGGCTACGCAGCCCCATACACAGCAATCTACAATGCACTGTGTGTGCTGTGACTCTCCTGCCATAGCCAACTTTAACTTTTTCAGTCATTTTTGCTACAGTAACTCTTCTGTAAGACGACCAGACCTGCTGGCCTTTGCCCCCAGCACACAGTAAAGAGCCTTGGGTGCAAGTGATCCTGTGCCTGGTTCACCTCTTGTCCTTCCTTTGAGACGCTCTGATTAAGTCGTCTATTCCCTGAGATATTTACACTTGCTAATTTTTCCTGTTTCCAGTCGTGACTGACTGCTGTGTTGTATGTATGTAGAATGATACACATCAGGGTCTAAGCTGATCAGTGCACTCATACATTTATTGTTACAATCGCAACCAATGTGCGAACAAATGCGATTTCTGTCCGATACAAATCAGATTTGGTCACATTTAACTTGTAAATCTAAAGACTAAAAATCAAATTTAGGAAACTAATTTGGATTGGGCTTGAAGTGTAAATGAAGCCTAAATATTTTTAGCATTAGTGCCTGCATATTCCTCTATACTCTCTATGCGTTTGACCTGTAGTGTAACAGAATTACCCTCATATCAGTCGCGTTGTGAAATGCTAAAATGAACTCTTTTATGCAGCCCTAAATGATCATGTTTGTCTTCTCTTTGACGTTAAACCTCCTCTTGCGTGTACTTTCACTTGATCACATCACGTTGTACTTTTGTATTTACCGTCTAAACAGTGCTAGTTCCTCCATGTTCTCCTTTGATTATCTTGGCATGCCTGCTAGGTATCAGTCCTGCTGGTGAATCAGTGTGCTCAGTATGACGGCGAGTTATACAGGCTGATAACTTTGTTTGGGGTGAAAATAGAAGCATACTGTTCAGGCAGGTCTAAAATGCTTTTGTTATTTCAATAGTCAACAGTGTCTAGAGCACTGTGTCCTTGTGTGAGGTGGTGTGTATGCTACACTGTATATTGTTTCTCAGCCTCATAACTGAGGGTGACTTGATCGTTCATTAGTTGTCATAACAAAGGCCTTGTTTGTACATAAAAATATACATTTTGCAAACTCATTTTTTTATCAGCCACTGCTGACTCTCATAATGAAATTATACACAAGAATACATAGCCCACATTTACTGCATATTGGCCTACTCGCACCTTAAAATGTAACAAGCGCTCACCAATTTTTAATACAACTATGAAGTCAAGATGCACTGCATACTATTAATTGTTTTGAGTGAGCAATATGGACTTACATTTGACAAACTTTATGGTATCATTAGTACTGGCCCAAAATGTTTCAAGTTCTTTAATATTCTCAAATATTGGTGTTTGATTCTATATTTAATGTTTAAGTGATCTCAAATTATAAAGTAATTTAATCAAAAGTTGATTTTCACCAAAAGTCAGAGGACAGAGATTGTTACTATATGGAACAATGTTAGACATGTAAATAAATAATAGATTGTTTAATTTAAACTTTCACATCGTCTCACCTCTGATTGTGGAAAAAACTGCAACACATTTTCCCATATCCATTATAGTTAAAAGAGCAGAGATGTTTGAAATTACCATGTGGCAGAATTTTAAAATACAGAAAAATCAGATGACGGTGCAAAATTCACAAGAAGTCTGATGAATCATCACTAATATGTAAACATAGTAACACGTATCCAAGGTCACTTCTACTCTCTGGTCAAGACAGTGCTAAAACTGCAAATTCAGATTTTTGGATAAAGAGGGAAACAGTGATTGTTTTGATTATGTTTTCTGCTGTGATAATTAGAACCTTGATGCTGATTAATAAATATTAAATGTAATTCATAATATTACATTTTTTTATATTATATTTTTAAGTTATATTTCAACCACAGGATCCGTTGCATAAGCAGAGAGCATTTCTGCAATGTTGCTGCCAGCTGGATATATTTTGAACTGAAGTAACAAAAAACATTATTAAATCCTAAATATGTAGTCCTTAGAAGGCTGTCTATACTTGGGGTTATACTTGAGGTAATTGCTTACAACAGTATGACTGTGATGATCTACAGCATCTATGCTCTTTCTCATTCATAATAATACTAATAGCTTTTAGTATTTGTGTAGTAACATTTGTGTTTTATTAGTTGCCTGTTCTATAACTCTGAATAATAATCTGTACTATTTGTACTAGTGCTGTAAAAGTTTATGTTACATATGTTATGCTGTTCTTATATCGATCTGTCTCGAAGACAAGGTTGGTTGTTAGGGCATGTTTTTATAGGTTATCACATTGTCCGCTCGATACTCAATAATTTCTATCATCAGGCAGTGTCACTTTTATGCTGGTGTACGTTTCACCTTTACTCAGAGCATGTTGGTATCAATCATATATTTTTTTGCCTTTTAGTCAGAAGAGGATGGAAAAAGCTGTCTAATAATTGAGACTGCTCACTAAAAATCTCCTGTCCTTTTCTTCTCTGCTCAGCCGTGAAGACTTCCAGAGAATTCCAGAGCTGGCCATCAACCCTCTTGGTGATCGGATAATCAATGCCTTCTTCCCTGAGGGGTGAGTAAGGTGTAATTAGCACAGCTCACATAACACTAAGAACCTACACTTGCTTTAACTGTGTGCTTTTGAATCTTTCATTACTTTTACTGATTCTTTTGCGTTGATAAGTCCAGATTTTGTTGTACACTAAACTTAAGAGAGTCTAACAGCCAACAGTACTAAAAAAAATTAAAATCTACCTATGTCATGACTGTATATCTCTAATGGATCACAAAATATGATACATTGGATAAATAACACTGCACCACCATGTGCACATTTAAAACTGAGATTTTTCTGGGGCATCAGAACCTGTAATGTTTTGTGTAGGTCTGAAAACTTCTAAGCATTTTTTTCAGCGGCCAGTACTGCAAGACAGTAGACCAGGGTCTAAAGATTTCAGTTCTATTCAGAAAAGACAAAGAAATATGATGTAGTTTGTGTTTTTATTAAGAATTTTTTCCCTGTTCTGTCAATCTGTTTATTAGTTTGTAACTGGTAACATGATTTTGGTTGTGTTTGAATAAATACGTTTTGCGAGACAGCCCTCTAAGACTGTATCATTATCCTCTCAGAAGGAAGGCATGTAGGCGGAATAACTCTAGCTGTAGATTCTAATGGTTTTGGGTGTATTTTGGGTCCTCCTTGGATGTTTTGGTTCGCTTTGGTCTGAGTGAGTGGTTTCCTTCAAGTCCTAAAAAACGTATTTTTCCATGGGTGTGTCAACAGAAATCACAGATGGCCATGTGTTTTCCAAAAGGCCCCAGTGGCTTGTATTGTGAATGGACAGATTGCCTGGTATTTATTCATAAGAGAATATCTTTTGTTTGTTTGTTTAGCAACAACAAAAAGTGCAACTGTAACTGATTTTTCCTATTCCTTGTTTTTGTTTTGTTTTTTTTTTTTGGATAATCCTATAACACAAATTGAACCTGGCCTTAAGTTATACAGATACAGTGCAGTAGTTTGCATTTTGGATCATTTTAATAAGATCCGAAATGGATATTTGCTGTTTTCACACAACAGTATTGTGTAGAAAGCC
The DNA here is from genome assembly GCA_037576975.1 of Alestes dentex. NCBI lineage: Eukaryota > Metazoa > Chordata > Actinopteri > Characiformes > Alestidae > Alestes > Alestes dentex. Next base: position 22,780,803 of record JBBIGA010000146.1, read on the forward strand.
TGATGTGAACTCACTTTGTTTGTTTAGTACATGCATTCCCGACCCTGGTGCTGTTTTTTTGTTTTTTCTTGCTCCCAACACACCTGATCTAACAAACTTGCTAATCCACAAGCTTTTGCTGGGTTGAAGTGGGTATATAAAAGCAAGGAAAACACTGAAATGTGCAGGGCAGGAGGGCTCCAGGACCAGGATTGGGAACCTATGATTTAGAACACTTGACCTCTGATACATTTCTGTATTTCTAATGATATGTCTCTGCTTTTTTGCATCCTCCCACACAGAGAGGATCAGGTGAACTTTAGAGGTTTCATGCGAACGCTGGCACACTTCCGCCCAGTAGAAGACAACGAGAAGAACAAAGACCCAAATGCTGGGGAGCCACTCAACAGCAGAAACAATAAGTTGCTTTGTAAGTCTGCCTTACAAACTCACACTGAACTTTTTCCAAGCCCCTAAAACCTTTGAGATGGCTTTGTGCACACTTCACCTGTGAACTGATAACTGTTGGAGACAGATCTCCAGAGTGGGCAGAATTAAAACAATAAGCAGAAAAAAACAATTGTAATGAATAATAATTGTATTGTTCACTATGTATTTTAAGTTATTATTAATTAGAAATAAAACAATATAATGGTCAAATATTTATTTAGCACAATTATTTTAGCTTGACACATTAGAACAGAATTCAGCTGCTATGTGCTCTCATCATATGTTAAATAATTCACAAGCAGCTTTAATTCGGGCTTAACCAGACAGATTTTATTAACATGATTTTGAAATGTTTGCAAATGAACATTTCAGGGATGAGGCTGCAGTAACCCCAGATTTATTTTTGTTATTCAAGCTTTGATAAGAGATGTATTTTTTTTAATTCAATTAAAGTCCTAAAGCTTGTATTCCAGTCTGTTCCTAGAGGCCCCAACTGGCCTTGCTCTCACTTGGTGGTCCTCTCTGTCTCCCTGCTGACATGGTCATCCTTTAGCTGACAAAGCAGCATTAGCAATCAGTGTTTTCCAAGCATGTAGAGCAGATTGAGCATGTACTGGCTCATCCTCCCACAGTTTGGTAGCATTAAGTAATGGCGGGGAGACTAAATTAGGGAGAAAAATTAGAATGTTGTTTTGGTTTTTTTTTTGTTTTGTTTTTTTTTTGTCTGAGACATCCATGGAACATTTCTGTAGCCAACAAGCTGTAGCATAAATATAATATTGTTTCATTTTATAGAAGTTCAGTGCAAACAAGGGATGACAGCGTGATCACAGTTGTCATTTTCCATGCAAAGGTATTTCTTTTTAAGGGTGTGTGTAAGAATGTTAGTGAGAAGTAAGCAATATATTATCTAGAAGGGAAGAGATTCAGGTGTGGCCTTTATGCCAAAATGTTGTTATTACATATCTTTAATAATTGCACTCTAAAAATAAGAAAGGAGTTACACAGGTTTCATCATTGTGAAATTGTCACTGTTATGTTTGGTTCAACTAGTATTATTCTGGCAGAGAATAAACAGTACATTCAGAGGAGTGTATTGTTTATTTCCCATTGAAAACAAGCTTTAAAGAAAACTTGCTGCAGAGGCTGATGACGATGGAAAAGTACATGCCGAAGGGTTTAAGACTAATCCTGGTTTCAGTACTTTTAACAGTCCTCAGTGGGGCAATAATTTTCAAAAGTGGTTGAAAATCTTTTTAAGCCTGTGACTAAGCCTAATGTATTGCAATGTGTGCAAACCACCCTGAACTGTCCACCCATAAGCTAACTAAGCACCCATGTCTCCTTACGTGGATAAACTCCTTTTGATCATTGACAATTATTTGGCCCAAACGTCAGGAACAAAAATTTCAAATATGCTCAGGCTCTTGAGTGGTAGTAGCCTAGTGGGTAAAACACTTGCCTGTGAACCTGATGACCACAAAGTTGCAGGTTCAAACTCCAGCTTTCTACCATGGTGTCCTTGAGCAAGACACTTAACCCTCAGTTGCTCCAGGGGGGCTGTCTCTGTAAATAATGATTGTCGCTCTGGATAAGGGTGTCTGTTAAATGCTGTAAATGTGAGCAAAGATGCTACAAACAGGCTTATATGCACACTAGAGACTGAGTAGAGTGCATATTTGGTGTTTGGAAGAGTTGTTTTCAGTGCCTTCAGAGAGGTCGGCCTTCAGAGAGGTCGGCCAAATGCCACTTTACTTAAATGTATATAGTAAGGCATTAACACAAAAGACGACTAGTTGACTTCAGAGGCACAAGTTGATGCCCCTTGAGAGAAGTCGACTAGTCGTGTGAGTTTTTTCCTCTCTCTGTGCGCGCGCTTGTGTACACAATGCTGACACGCGTTCCTTGACTTAACCAATTATAATAGTCCCTTCATAAAAAGTGGTTCCGTTGGCGCGAGGGGAATATAAACACGAGACCACAACAAGACGAGAGACACGGCAGCAGAGGAGACACACACATCACATGTGTGGAGATCCCTCACTCTAGACACACAAACAGCACAGGGACCTGCACAATCTGCAAGTCGGTGTGAAAGTACAGTAACAGTACCGGCGTTCTGCACGGCATCTGAAACGGCACCGCTAGCTAACATGGCTAACGCTAGCTAA
>JBBIGA010000146.1:22783502-22795518 GCA_037576975.1 Alestes dentex
TAACGCTAGCTAACATGGCTAACGCTAGCACTGCAGAGAGTCGTCCAGTCCAGAGGACGCTGAGTGGCGCCGCAGCTAAAACTGTTCCCACTTTCTGTTGTGCTCTTAAATTTACCAGAACATTCAAGGTAGCAGCCTTTGTTTTGTTTTGTTTGTCATGTTCACTGTTAATGTTACAGAGAACTTTAATTAAAGTTGCTCTGTGTTCAACACCTGTGTTCCTCCGCTGCATATGTGTGATGTCATCAAACGACTAGTCGACTCGACTTCGACTGTTGACGAATAAGTCGACTTGAAAAAATCTGGAGTCGTTAATCCCCTAGTGTAAACCGGTTCCTTTCCTTTAAATATGCCAATAGAGATTGTTTTACTGGAACCAAAATCAATGTGTATTCAGTCACATATTCTCCGGTATATCAGTTTACTAAAATATATCCATTAAGCTTTAGTGTTATGATAATATGCCTGGTATTCTTTTCTGATTTCCCTTTCAACTCTTCCAGTTGCTTTTCGCCTGTATGACCTGGACAGAGATGATAAAATCTCCCGAGATGAGCTACTCCAGGTGAGCTGAGCTTTTTATTGCTCGTGTGTACCAGAAGTCTCAATTCAAGCATTGTATACAAGAGGAACAGAGACTGCTTTGTTTGACAGTTTTGTTATTAAGATAATCCCCTCAAAGACACCTCTCCCTGTCACCTGAAACTAGCTATTTAGCAAAGTGCAGGGAGAGGATGAGAGAAAGGCCTAACAGGGCCTTTGCCCGGACACACCTTATTGTACAGTTTCATAGCAAAAGCAAAGAAAAGGAACATAGCACAATTCTGTAGATACTTTTGTTAAGATATTTTAAAATGTCGGATCGCTAGCTTCCGTTTTAGTTTGTTAGTGCCCTTCCCAGTGTTTTTGTTTATAGAGTATTGGCATTTTGAAACAAATAATAACCGATATTACTTGTAATGTGTGTTATCCCAACAGAATATCTTTTTTAAAATGTTATAAATAAAAACAGGAACTAAATGTAATATTCATCATTCATATACATTCTACTTTATCCAGTTTGCTTAGAGGTGGTGGTTTTGCTTAACACTAGACACAGTATTAATTACCTGTTTAGCTAAAGATAATAAAAGAAGAAAATCTCGTATTTTCCTATCTGTTCATACAAATTTTATGTAATTTAATTATGCATTCATTATTATATTTAATTATACATTTAAATACACATTCGTGTCTGGCAGTCTTTATGAGCCGTATGTATGTTAATGAGCCTATGTTTTGGCTTACAGTGCCCGTCAGTGTACCTTTTTCATGCTCCAGTGTTTGTACACTCAGGTCCCATGTGTTTTCAGGTCTTGCGAATGATGGTTGGAGTAAATATTTCTGACGAACAGCTAGGCAGCATTGCTGACAGGACCATCCAGGAGGCCGATACAAACGGAGACATGTCTATCTCCTTCAGCGAGTTCATTAAGGTGAAATATAAGCAATCATTTCTTTTTATATTATATTATTATTATTATTATTATTATTATTAATGTTTTCAGCACATTCAGTGCAGTCCACTTCACGTTTACACACAGTATACAGCTGCTGCATTAAAATATAAATTAAAAATAAATCCGATTCTACATATTAATGCTTGTGTCATCATAAAAGACTCATTGTTGGAGAAAATTTCACTCAGCAAGTAGCAATAAAGAAGCTTCTAGGATTCTCGGGGAGAGCATTATTTAAAAAAAACATTTAAATTTAAAATTTATGGTGCCCTCATAAAGAACCTAAACATTCCTGTCAGTACTATTTGTGGAAAGTTTATGGGACCACAACTAATTGTTCCTGGAAAGGAGGGTAATGCCAGACAGATGCAGTACAAATAATAAGGAAGGTAAGAAAGAGGCCAGCATTTTAGTTGGAAAGAGGAGGAGGACCTGATAGCAGCAGGAACAATAAACAATGAGAACTGCACCGCGATCATCTCTGTTTCCTTCAACCCACGTAGAACTCCTCTGATAAAAAATAATCACAGATAGGCAAGTTTAGAAATTGCACACAAGTATTTAGACAAGATAGAATTCTCTTGGCAACATGTTGGACGGATAAAGCTGAAATAGAACTCTTTGGCAATAATACAGCCACAGCTTTTAATTCTCGTCAAGGTCATTGTTTGTAGCCTAACATCAAGATTAGCAAAAATTATAGTACTTTATAAAAACTTTAATGGTTTTATTGTATCTGATGTGTTCGTTGTCTTGTTAGGGTGCATAACTTTTTGTTTTCCTCTCTCTTATTTCAAGGTGTTGGAGAAGGTTGATGTTGAGCAGAAGATGAGTATCCGCTTCTTGCACTGAAGCAGAGCTTACTGGTCGCAACCAAACTGAACTCTTAATTGAAGGCCATCCATGCCAACAGTACTCTCGACTTTCCTGATCCATCACATTTTGGGCTCCCTGACCGCCTTCACTCCTCCTTTTGAGATTTAGTTTATTTCGTCATTTATTTGTGTTCGTTGTTGAAAATCATTTGTGAACTGATGCTTTGATCAAGGGGAATATTCATGTGCCTTCTAATGTTTTAACACAGTCACTATGGCTATTCCCTACAAAGTTCAACTGTATTTATTACAGGCCATTATTGGTTTAAACTCCCCTGTTTTGTTCTGTGCAATAAGGTCTAGATAGTATTTGCATAGATGGTAATGATGAGCATTTAATATGGGTCGCTATTTTTAAGTGGTCAGAAAATACCTCTGTCAAGGCCAAACGTATCCCTTTAAAGATAAAGCTTGTCTTTAAATCTTTTCTTGTCCATCTTCAAATCTATCTTTAAATAAATAAAAACTTTATCTCTCTTACCAGCTTTCCCAAGAACAGTGAAATGACTGCTAACAAACATGTCGTATCCACAGGAGAGTTGCTGAGCACTATTATTCCAGTAACAGTGTCATTTCAGGATGTTCGGATGCTTCCTGTTACCTTATCTTCTTGTTTTAACACTGATGTGATAACTCAGGTCATGAGAGATTTATGGGATGTTTGCAGTCTCTTCATATTTCAACAAAGAGTCATCGCAGTGACCATGTACAAGAGTAAGAATAGTATAGGAGGTTGTTTTAAGGTACTAGGATAAAGGTTGTTTGTGGAGTGCTTTCTTTCTTGCATTTGGTACCAGGTGCTGTGGGACACTTTTCCTGGGGTTTCTAGGTGAAATAGGTGACTTGAATAGCCAAAGTGACAGTCTCTGTTGTGATCTGGTTTCTTTTTTGTTTCCTCAGGTTACATTTATATCCATGCCATGTACGCTATAATTAGTCATATTGAACTAAAAAGCATTGGCAACCAAGATTGATGGCCTTCTGACTGTACAGGTAACTTGGCCGTTTCTTGTGATTAACTGCTTAATATTTTCGCCTTTAGAGAAAATTGAGGCCTTCGGTGTTAACACTTTGGTATTAACACAAGGAAAATGCCTTTCTTAGTCATGGCATACCAACGAACTAGTCTTGCACCCACTATTTTTAGTTCAAGTAGGCCCATAGACTACATCTCAAACCAGAGACCTTGTGTAAGAACATACACTGATGATTGATTCTGTCCCTGTTACTGTGTATTAATCCAGGGTACAAATGAAACTCAGCAGAGCTTGCTGCTTCTTTCTTCATGTACAGATCAGTATAAAGTAGAGGACTGTGCACCTGGAGCAGTCGTCAGTTGGTGTTGGTTTTGGGAGCGTCTTTAAGAAGAAGCTCAGCCACAACACTGGACTGGTTCTGGGAAGCAAAACTGTTTTATTACACTTTTCTTATTCCGTGTAATTTATCAATCATATACTCTGTGACATACAAGGAAGTTAAGGAAACATGGCGTGTGAGTTTGATCAAATAAAAATTCAAATGGCATGTTTAACTATTCTGTTGTCATTTTAGCCACACTTGTGACTGTGCTTGAATGAGGCTTAAGGAATTTGTGTACCTTTATGGTTCTTGTGCTTCTTTTATTTTGAATGGTATTCAAATATAGCACACTCATTCAGCAAAACACAGCAATAAAGAAAATGGTGACATTCCCTGTTCCAAGGTTTGCATACCCTTAGTTCTTAATACTGTGTATGAACTGCATGTTTGAGCTCTTGCCAGATGATGTTAGGGTCAGTAGACTGTGGTGGCCACTCTAGAATCCATTTTTTTTTCCTCCTGTGGCCACGGAAGGGTCAACTTAGTTTTGTGTTTTGGATCACTGCCGTGTTGAAAAGTCCAAATGTGTCCCATGCACAGCTTCCAAGCCTTCAAGTTTACTGAAGTATGTTTTCTATAAAATGCTGCACTATTCTTGCCATCGGTGTTGATTAAACCTGCTGTTGTTCACACACCTACAAAACATCGGAGATCCACCTCCATGCTTCCCAGTTGGGATAGCATACTTTTTGTCACAGCCCTGCAAAAAACAAACAAACAAACAAAAAAATGTATCACATTCTATCAGGGCCATGTGCATTCATGAGCAATACATTTGATAGGAATTTCACTATTTTGAACAATATAATTGAAACAAAGTAAAAAGTAAATGTTTCAACAGATGATTCGAACGTTCAAACTTTAAAACATCGGTACTAATCCATGCATGAACACGTTAGTGTAGAAGTGTGGGTGTATAATTATATCAATTTGATTGAAGGCTTTAATAAAAACAGTAAGTCCAACTGACACTTCAGAACAGCTGACTGACAAAATTGTATGATCCCATTCAGGTCCAAAAACAACATTTGATCTGTTAATCTGTTCTGATCGGTTAAAAGTAATTGATTTTTTTTTATAATTACAGCCTGGGTGAGACGTGCATGGACAAATAAAATTATTTTTCTAATTTCTTCATAAACTATTTTGGATTTTTAAGAAGTCTCTCATGACAAACTTTAATATGATTAAATGACTATAAAAAAAAAGTTTATAGCCTTATGTGTGATGTTGAAAGAAATTCTACTTCAGTGGAATCTTATCTTCAGTGATTAGCAGAACTTTTCTGATAATTTAGGAACTGTTTGTGGTTCTGGGAAAACTTGTTACCAACAATAAACTGGACAATCACTGAGTCTTTTGTGTTGTGGAGTTTGCATCACACAAAAGTCAATGGTCAGGAGACAGCCACAAGAAAACCAGAGGGATGGACCTTGCACCGTTTCCATTGTGGTCAAGGGGACAGTTTGCAGGTGATTGTCAAGTAAGAACTGAAAAGTGCCTTCACTGTGTTTCCAGCTTGATATCTGACTTCAACATTTTTACAGATTATAATATACTTTAAAATATATTTTTACAGATTATAATATATAAAATACAATAGAATTACAATATTTGAACGTTCTTACATTTAATGAAAAATCTGAGGGACCCCCTGAACACTGGGAGTCAAAAATTGTTTGCAGAGTTTGGGGGACGGAACCAGACATCTGACAAGTATGATGCCTCTTAACGCTCCCTCACATAAAGTTACATGTACTGGTTTTCAGTGTGCTGCCTTATGCCTGAGACATGGTTTTAAAATTGATGCCAAATATATATATATATATATATATTGTTTTTTTTTGTTTTTTGTTTTTTTTGTCAAATTGACCACTGTTTTACCATTATCAGCATTACATATAAAAAGTCAGGTAGGCACAGTATTGGTTTTGAGTAAGCCATAAAATTGCCATAATTTTGCAGACCTTGCAGATACTGTGACTTAAATATTCACGTTCATTATGATAATTAATGATATTAAACAAAAGTTCATCTGTCTCTGCAGCTGGTTTTCTTGTGGTGTAATATTGACCTCTAGTGGTGCACAATCCTACTTTTGAAAATTGAATAATGCCAAAAAAAAAAAAGCCAAAAAAATTAAAAGCAGTAACCTTCAGTAATAATCATATAATTGTTAAATGTATAATAGCACCAAAATATAAACCTGAAATAACAAGCTGAAGCAATGGACTGTGTTTTGAATCGAAGCAATGGACTGTGTTTTAAATATATGGTTTTGTAAAACGATAGAAATACAGGAGGGTATTTCAGCAAGATTTCTGACAGCCAGTGAACTGGCTAAGAACAGAATAGCTGCTATACAAACACTACTGCACTTACAACACATGGAGACATTTCTTGTTTTCACACAGCTCACACTGCAAAGAAAAGAACAGCAACCTGTGCATATTGTACAAACACACACTGCTGCAAATTGTACATACAGTGAACAGAAAAAGGGAAACGTGATCGCTTATTTTTTCCATGGCTGTATATATGTATATAATTTTTTATTTTTTTTCTCTCCGTTTAGTCCTCACTGATTTAAAGCGCGCAGCCTCGTTTCCAGGTGTCGACGTCATTTCCTGCGGAGTGTTCTGAGGGTTCTTTGTTCTGAGTTCTGAATATAAGCCGATACTGATCTAGAGGCGGCCTCTGGTCCAGGTGATCCCCCTTTAAAGGATAGTTTGTTCCATTCGTTGGTTTGGTTTCATCTTTTACCAGACATGGACGGGAATGCCAAAGACAGTCGTAACAACAATAATAAGGCGAAAAAACCCAGCGCCGGCGCTTCCAAGATGGAGACCGAGAGCAAGTACCTTCCCGAGCTGCTGGCCGAGAAGGACAGCCTGGACTCGTCCTTTACTCACGCCATGAAGCTGCTCGCCGCAGGTACGACTCTCTCACTCCGAGCAGGGGGGTATTTTGGTCTCTGAGGTTCACGAATGTGATGTTTGGTTATTGTGCTGCGGTGCTGCGGGGTCTCCAGCGTGTTGGGCCTTCAGGACCGGAGAGACCAGCCACGCAGCCCGAGGCACACTACCTTACACACCGGGTTTACCAATGGCCACATCTTTCTTAATGTGTAACCACCTGCTGCAAAATAACCTGTAATATTTAAACTATTTCTAAATCTGAGGCGTGAGATGCTGATACCCGCAGGACCCCTGATTACCGAGGCCCGCGCTGGTTTGCGTAGCTCCAGTTTTTTAGGTTTTCTTTTTGGGTTTCCGACCGTTTTCTGCATTTATGTTTTCATAACTTGCAATTTTTAGTGTTAAGACTGCAGGAAAAATATTGAATGGGCGTTTTGTTCGTTTTTCTATGTCCAGGTAACGGTTGGGTCTAAACAATAGATTTAACCACCAGTGAACTGAGATGGCGTCCACATGTTTGGAATCACACAAAGCAGTGGGCACACTACGTATTGGCAGTGAGGAGTTATCATATTCCCACATCTAAGTCTAGGTGCAAGATTTTGATTCAGACCTTAACCTTAATAATTAGTGTTTAGTAAGCCTGAAATACAGTGATGAGCATTTAGCATTGTAATGCTTTCTAATCCCTGTTAATGGTGCTTGTATGTAGTCAGGGCAGAAATAACATTCCAGAAATCAGTACCACTCCTTCAGCAACACCGGTTTTAAGCTGTAATAATTTTTCCTGCAATGGAACTTGGAGTAGAACTATACTATATAACTATACTATCTATTAAACCAAGCAATGTTTGCTTTCTCAACATTTACTTAATTGTTTATGTGAAAAGGGCCCAAGTTATACGTTACATTCGTGTTCGGTAGATGCTGTTGTCCAAAGCTGCTTATAATATGAGGAATTTGCTTCCTGTGTGGTCTTGGTCTACAGCAAGAAGGTTTGGTTTTAAACTTCATTGATTACTCTGAACAGCTATGAGCACTGTGTTCACACGAATCAGGCATCATAAGAACCACGGGAGCTCAATCATTTAAATGGCAATTTGGTGCTTTTTTTTTTTTTTTTTTTTTTTTTTTAAATGGCTGGGGGTATTGAATGTACTTGAATGTGTGTCCTTAGTCAAGTCAAATTCTTTAATGATGGACTCAAGTATGAAGATCTACTTTGAGCCTCTTCGGTCAGGAAAATGTTTTGTATCTTAATCAGGGCTTGTATATAAAAGCATAGTTCATTTGTGTACTAACTTAAACACATCCTTCTCTGCATACGGGATGCCCATACACAGATGCCCATCACATTGTTAGTATGGCCTTTTGTTCAGCTGGACTGTTTTCTAAGTGCACAATAAATTAGCATGCTTTCAATTGACCACCAACTCTGTTTTGGACCCACAATGAACATCAGCTATGACCAATACAGTGACCTGGCAGTGTATGCTGTAAACATGGTGTGGTCTCCTCCCCCCAACTGCTACAGGGCAAAGCCAAGTGCACAGACAGCTTGATTAAAATGGTTAGATTTGTGGTGCTGGAAATGCGCATCTTGACTCCTGTTGGCAAAGAAGTTCTGTCTCCACTCATTCTGGGTAGAGTGCCAACAGCATGGGCCTGTAATTTAGCCATAGAAACCTGTGTTTCTGTTTTGTGCATGTAAAGGCATAACTGTGGAAGTTTGGCTGGATTTCAGCTGTGTCGAATGACCAGTAACAGTCTATTGCTTTGAAGTTAAGGTTTTAGATGTGCATCAGTATATTTTTGTTTCAATTTAAAATACTAAACCGTCAAATTCAGGAACCCATTTGTTCCCTGTTTACAGTGCCCCATTGAACAAAAATAAAACTGAATTGTGAGTGCCTGGAATAATTGTGCTTATTTCATGTCCGTTACAGAGATAGAACGGATTCAAAAAGGGGAGCCCAAAAAAGACGAAGAGACGTACCTGGACCTGTTCACCACCAAAAACGTCAGAGTGAAAGAGCGCGTGCTTATTCCTGTAAAACAGTACCCTCGGGTGAGTGGGAGAGTTTGTGCTAAGCTTAGGCTGGTGGTGTCTTGAATGACTGTTGGACAAGGGTCCATTATTTGCTTTTCACTTGAAATTTGTGATAAGTCTAGCTAGAAATGTCAGTCATCAGCATAAACTACTCTAAGACTCATACAATGTCTTTGCAATTGCCCCTCCAGTTTAATTTTGTGGGGAAGATTCTTGGACCCCAGGGCAGCACCATCAAACGTCTGCAGGAGGATACAGGAGCCAAAATCTCAGTACTGGGGAAGGGCTCCATGAGGGACAAGAACAAGGTAACACCAAAGCTATTGTCCTGTCTTAAAGGAATGGTTTTATGTTTGATATAAAATGCTGTAGCTATGAGGCTTATGTTGCTAGCAGGCACCCAAAGTATTTCTGTGCATATTCCATATATTCCCAGTATTGTTTTCACAAACCTCAGGAGTAGGGGTGCTGACCAGTTTTCAATTCGACATCAGTCTACTCCAGGCCTAGAGTTCTCTGGTGTTAAACTGTGTCTTAAGGGAAAAATTTATAATTAACAAATTCTTGCAGTGGTAGGTGCAAAGTGGCACTTAATTTTTTTTCAAAGAGGAACTGCTGTCACATTAACTGTTTTAATGCAGTAAACATTTTCAGTGATCTGTTGAAATTCAACTTTTGTCTTTCATTTCACATAGGAAGAAGAGCTCAGGAAGGGAGGCGAGCCCAAATATGCCCATTTGTCTATGGAGCTGCATGTGTACATTGAAGTGTTTGCTCCAATCCCGGAGTGCTATCTGCGTATGGCTCATGCTATGGAGGAAGTCAAGAAGTTCCTTATGCCTGTACGTCTCACCTGAAATAAAACTTTTTGCAATGATTGTTCTGAAGTAGCTAATCTTCCTTTGCATCACTGTAAATAGTAAGGATGGATGTCTGGAGATTTTGTGAAAATTAAAAAGCACTCTTTAAAAAAAAAATAATAATAATTAAACAGTAGGCTTTTCTTTGTGCGTAATTGGGTGGCTGCTACAAAAAAAACGAACCCTTTACCAGGCCAAAAATTTGCGACTAAGCAAACCGTTTTCGCCAGCGGTAACAAGCCAACTCGTCGCAATGAGCCTTCAGAACAAAGTTTATTAAATTCACTACACTTTTGCATAACCTTTTACAAAATGTTTAATGAAACTCTTTAAAAGAGCAGTTTAGTGTAGCATTTAACTAGTTTATTAGACAGCTACATAATGAGTGGTCTCGGTACCCGTGCCCATCCCTAGTATGTAGTTGTGCCTGGTTTTACATTTTGACTGGTTTTATTTGCTGCAGCTGAACGAGTGCCCTCTTTGTGGTGTTTCAGGTGGAAAATATGGATGAGATGCCCCCAGACCCTTTCATGGATGTTGGTTTTCTGAATGGATCTCAGGACATGGCCAATCGTGGAAGGGGGGGTCCTGGCAGGGGTCGGGGAGGCCCTCCACCACCTTTGGGTGGAGCAAGGTGAGCTATGTCTCTGCTTGTTCTCATGAGACAGACTCTCTTTAGATGAAATAGATGTTAAGGCCTTGTCCACATGGATGTTGAAATCATGGATAAATGAACGTGCTATGAACGCTGAGTTTTTGTTGCGTTTTGTAGCTGCGCTTGATTGACTTCAGTGAGGCGTTACACTGGCGTTGACATTCTTGTTTAATTAAAAATCTGATATGGTGTCAGACAGGAGAGGAACAAACATGGCCACTGATACTGAGTTCACCCTCCTACCGTACAACGTCAGGTCAAATGGACGTTTATGATTTTTGAAGACATGCAAAGATTTAAACATTCCTATGTCAGTTTATTATTAATGATATATAATTATAAAAACAGATTTAAATCTCTATGTATATTATAAGTTACATATTGCCTATTTTTATAGTGCAAACCCTAAATATGCCACAAATGTGCTCCCAAAACACAAATTTGGTTTTAATCTCAGCTTAATATACTACCCTTTAAAAAAAAATGAAAAACAAGAGAACACTCACAAGAACAATTACGAGAACTGTCAACCGCAACGTCGCGAACACTGTATTCTTAATTATTAATTAACAATATAATAATCTTAATATAATTAATGATAATAATAAAAATGGTGCCTGACAAAGGGTGAGTCCCTGTCTCGTGCCCATAGACCCCGGGATAGGCTCCGGGTACCTGCGACCCTTGTGAGGATTAAGCAGTTACAGAAAACAAATGACAATGAATGATTTTATAGAATCATGGGACATGTTCGGTCCTCCAGAATGTCAACTGAACGCCATGTAAAAGCAGTGGCGCATTTTCTTTGCGTTCAAGAAGACATTTCATGCAACTTTTTTTTTTATTTTTTTTTTTATGCCACCCGAACGCGCAGGTGCTCACGCTCCAATGAGCAGAAAAACGTTCGGCGCTCAGTCTGTGTCACCTGGCGGCACAAACGCCCGAAAAGCGCCTGATTCAGATGTCCGTGTGGACGCCTGAGTGTTGCAAATTTATTTGATATATAAGATGCGTACCTAGTATTAGAACTCATCACAGTGTAATTATAAGTGTCAGGTGGTTTGCAAATAGGACAGATACTGAAGAGTTTGGGAGAAAAAGGTCAGTGTTGTATCAATGTGGTACTAAAGCCTTTTTAAACGACCCACAGGGGACGTGGAATGCCACCACGTGGTGGCGCCCCTCGCGGTGGGGCCCCTCGAGGGGGTCCTGGTAGAGGAGCCTCAGCAAGAGGGGCCCCTGTTGGTCGTGGTGGCCCTCCTCCCAACGCCTCTAACCGTGGAGGAGCTTCTGCGCGGTCCAGACCCCCTTCTGCCCCGCAGAGGATGGCCCCTGCTCCTGCTCTCTCCCATCAGCAACACCATCAGCCTCATCACCAGCAGCCACCAGAAACATATGAGGAATATGTGAGTTTTCACATACAATAAAGAATGAAAATACAGATCTGAATTATGAGTCACAGTTAAATTCTCTTGCTAAGCGACGCCTAATTTTTTTTTTCTATCTAGCCGTATCAGGAGAACTATGCTGAACCTCCTTACGAAGGTTATGATAACTATTACAGCCAGTCCGCTCCACAGGCGTAAGTAACATCTGTCTGCAACATTACACTCCATCAGATGTCTTACTAGTTTGTTTAAATAAAACTGTTAATATTTAAATAATATAGTTAGGTTATTTAATAGTAGGTAATAGTTTTTAATACCCAACAAAGTATTTACCTTAAGGTTTATTGATATTTATGGTGTGTGGCCAGCATTTAATTTTTATATATATTTAAAAAAAAAAATTTTTTATATA